>OX465278.1:114064394-114294394 GCA_949987645.1 Tachina grossa
GTTTTGAGGATGCTGAGTTCGACAAAAATAATTAAAAAATTCTAGCTCAATTTGTTAGGAAATATTACAGAGTTTTGCTATTGCGAACTTCGGTAGTATTAATTTTTCATGTAATATTTTCAATATTTAATTTTTCATATAATATTTTCAGTACTTTTAGAACAAGTTCTTAGCTGTCCAGAAATCCTTTTATTTTTTTGATATTGAAATGGTAATATTTATGGTTTTAGTCCAGATAAATTAAGCATTCATTCCACTGTGCACCCCCAAATTGTTAAATTTGGGTAATTAAAATTTGAAAATTGTTAAATTCTTGGAAATTTGTGTTTTTTTGTTTACATAAGGAGTTTTTTGTTTACATTAGGAGTTTTTTGTTTACATTAGGAGTTTTTGTTTACATTAAGTGTATGTCTGTCTGTCGGTCTGTCTGTCTGCCTGCCTGACCGTGGGAAGTTTGTGTGTGGAATATTTTGTGTGAATGTATTAAGGCGGTTCATAGTTTGGCGGTTTTTATGTGTGTATGTGACGACGTGGAAAATCATGAAAATGGTTTTTCCTAATGCTGACGGAAAATCATCTAATGATTTTTCGTAATTCCGAAGGCAAAACATGATAATTTTTCGTAATACCGAAGGCAAAACATGATAATTTTTCCTAATGCCTACTGCAATACATGATAATTTTTCCTAATGCCTACTGCAATACATGATTATTATTTTTTTCAAATGCCGACGGCAAAAAATGAATGTAATTTTTTCAAATGCCGACGGGAAAATGATTTTTCCTAATGACGACGGGAAAACGTGAAAGTTATTTTTTCTAATGCTAATGTAGGTGTTGCTAGACTGTGGGAATTTTAGGCTGACCGTGATATGAGTGGGTGGCGTTGTTGGCGTAATATGTAACCATAGGAATTTGTGGATGTGTCTGTCTGTCTGTGAGAATTTAGGTGAAGGTTTGATTGGCAGGGGGGGCGGGGTTTAGTTGAGGTAGATCGATTGCGTGTGTAGTTGTGTGTGAATGTGTGTGTGTGTGTGTGTGTGTGTGTGTGTGTGTGTGTGTGTGTGTGTGTGTGTGTGTATGTTTGTAGGAATTTCAATGTGTGTATTTCTGTAGGAGCTTAAGGCTGATTGTGATTTATGAGGGGTGAGGTGTTCTAGTAATATGCAACCGGGGGAATCTGTGTGTTTGTATGTCTGTAGGAGTTTAAGGCTGACCATGATTTGGGTGGGCAGGGTTGTTGACGTAATATGTATCCATGGGGATTTGTGGATGTGTCTGTCTATAGTAGTTTAAGGCTGATCGTGATTTGAGGTGGGTGAGGATGTTGTTGAGGTAAATTGGTTATGTGTATGTATGTATATATGTATATTTGTAAGAATTTAAGATGATTGTGATTTATTAGGGCCGAGGTGTTCTTGTAATATGTAGCCGTGAGAATCTATGTGTATAGACGTCTGTAGAAGTTTAAGACTATCTGTAATTTCAGGTAGGTGAGAGTGTTGTGTTGTTGAGATTAATCTTGTATATTGTATATGTACCTATGTATGATCATGAGAATTTGTGTATGTATATCTGAGGGAGAATTTAAGGCTCGTCATGATTTGCAAAAGGTGGGGTGTTGTTGAAATTTTCTTGGATATTTCTTATATGAATTCTGCTATGTGTGTGTATTTGAGCTGGTATTTATGTGTAGGTAGAAATAAATTGTTTTCAATATCGACATATGGTACTATAAAATACTATCATATATCTGGACTTCCCTAATCCTAGTATGCTTTTATACTTACGATTGCTTTATATTTTCTCATGCTTAAATTTGTCTCGCGTTGAAGTCAGTCTGTGTGAAATTTGTTTATATTACAGATTTTGTTTATTTAACTACATTCGTCTTCTTTGACTGAAAGAGTTATCTACACACAGAGAAAAACTAACTTGAAATCAGTAAGAACCATGCTGAATTAATAAGAACCATTAACGAAGGTTTAGTCATATTGAAATTTTTTATTTCAATATGGACAAAATATTAATTTACAGTATTCATTTATTAAACTCATTAGTTTGTAGATATCTCAATATACATTTTCTATTATATTAAAAATTATTGAATTAATGTGATGAATTCTTATTTTTAAGCTGCAGATTTTCCCTGAGTGTATGGATTGTTTATATTTGCATTGTGCTTTAACTAAACGACGCTTCATATATTTTCATGATGTAGATCTAATAAATACTTAAGCATTGATAAGAAATTTGATATGTATACATACATATCTACAAATTGATTTTATGTATGTATGTATGTATGTATGTATGTACATATATATGTACATACAAATAAGTGTTCAACTCAATCTTTGAATACATTTTTTATTTTATTTTTTGTCATGTGATGTCTGTTGTTGGTGAAATTAAAAACATTTTAATTTTTATCTGCGTTTACTTAAAAGTTTGTGAGGATTTTCTGTTGTAAGTAAAACTGAATTCTTGAAGATATGTACTTACATACTCTATAGTAATAGTAACTATAATAGAAATATTTCTTATACTTAATTTACAGTTTTTTAAAGTATAGGGTATAAAATTTTTTCTAGCTATAGCCTTCTACATTTATTTTGGAAAACTTGCTTTGCTTTTTAAAAATGTATAAACATTTTTAAATGAAACTGATCCGGCACTCCAGCTTAGGTACTGATAGTTTTTTTTTTTGTTGTTAGTTAACTTACTTATTTTTTATTTTTTATTGATAAACATTGGAAATCAAAAGGGAGTTTTATATTGTAATTATTATTTTCATAATTGTTGAAAACAATCGCTGCTTTTTGTTTGTTTTTTGCGATGAAATCATTTGAATTACTTTTGCAACTTTACGCGTTTATAAAAATTATGTTATTTTCTATATTTCTTAATTTATACGACCTTTAGACTTTGTCCTTTAGGGGTTATATATTCTATTATACGATTAAAAATAAGAATGCAGTAAGCTGATGTATTTGCTTACTGCTTCAAATTAAAATTTTATTAAATTGAATAAAAGGAGTTTTTTTTCTTAAACTCTGATGCAGTTAGAAGCGCTGGAGATTCTTTCATATAACGGCTTTTTTGAAATTTTTGATACATAGTATAATATAGAATTGGATAACATTTATTTTTAATTTTTATGTTAAGAAGTACGGGTATGAGACTGAATTTAAATGTACTTTTAAATTAGTTAAATCATAATGAACAAACATATTTTCTTCTTTAATAGCGATCAACAGAAAACGAACTCGTTTTCATATAATTTAGGTATACCCTATCGACGGCTCCTCTAGGATACAATATGACTTTGTATGACGAAATTTCTGTTGCTTTATACTGATAATATGTTTACATTAATAAGATACATATACATATGTTTATTTTATGAACGGTGAGCACCTATGGCTTTTATTTAATGTTCTATATGACTTTTTTTTTCATTTTCTTTAATAATTTTCTCCCCATAATAGCATTCTAAATATTTCAAGGGCTCAAATGCTGTGTAGTCTTCTTCTGCAAACTTAACTAAACGTCTAACTTCTTCCAATGCTTCTTTATAAGAAGATATTCTGTTATGGTCTTCTTCTACGATACGTGCCCATCGGGCAGAGTGTACGTATTAGTTGGTCAGTCAGTCTCTATTTTTATTTATTTTTTTTTTTCTTCTAATGTGCCACTCCTTTTTTTAGATTTTACTACTTGGAATAGAGAATTTTTGTCTAATTTTTTGGTGGGTATATACATTAGGTATGTAGAAATTAGTTTAGATACAAAGAAATGCATGTTTAATATACAACTATTGTATCAAATCGATCTCAAATAACTCAGTTACCTCTACCAGCAATTCACCGTTGGTGTATTCATAAAGTGTTAGAAACAATGAAATATCTATGTTTTGAGAGAATTTTTCCCCTCAAGTATTTCTACATGAGGTTTGAGGGGTCAATCACTGTCGCATTCATATGTAATGATTATTCACTTAAAAAACGTCATCATCACCATCAATCATCTCCGTATACAATACATTCATGAGTTGGGTTGATCCAGATACAATTGCTGTCTCATCACCTTCTAACAGCTTTATATATTTTGCTAGTATGCATGCCTTAGCATGCTTCTATCGATAGTGACGTAAGAGTCCGAGATGTAGAGTGTTACAATTAAAAATCTTTACTATTAGAATATACCAGTTCGCTCTTTTGAATTTTTACAAAGTAGATACATATGTATGTATTTCATTGACCACAAAATCATAAAATTTCTTTGCTTACAAAATTGTATGACGTGATGATTTTTATTTTATTTTTTTTTTTAAATTATACATGCTTCGGCATGCTTTCATTTTTTTTCTATAAATTTATGTAATACTCATACAGATACAGATATAAAGTAAGATCTGTTTACTGTACATTTTAAAATTTATGCATGCTTCAGCATGATTCTAGTTGAAGCGTATATTCATTCACTAAGTTTGTTTGATACTTATTCATACACATGTACATTCTTAAAGATTGGATATCAAAGTCCAATTTCCGTAGTTTATCTATATTTTCTAAAGATCTGATAGCTAAAGAAATAAATAGAGTGAAGATCTTCTATAATAATCCCATTTTCATATTGTAAAATTTTGCGTGCTAGCGCTTTCGATGGGAAAATATACATACAACTTTATAAAAAGTGATAATATGATGTGCTGCTGAATATTGCACTATGTTATAGATCATTTTAAACACTGAAGTTTTAGCAATATTTCATTCAGACCAACAAGTTTAGAGAATTCCACTACATTTAGTTAATTATCTTTCTTAAGACCCATCATTCCTAATCAATCCTACAAAAAACAACACAAACTAGATTTTTCGTTTTAATTTTATTTTTATTAAATTCAACATTCATTCTTCAAATTACTTTATACTATATTAAGTAGCTTTTTCTCATTTGTGGAATGTTTAATCGTAAACATTTTAAGGGTGAGATGAATTTTTCTATTTTATACACTAAAATCTAAATCTTTATATATACCAATCCACTTATATGAACCATTATTAAATCATTCTAATATTGATGCTTTCATATTAAGTAATGTTTAATCTTCTATTTATGTATGAGTTTTCCCAAGTATTTATTAAAAAATTCTTTAGAATCATCTGTTTATAAGTTTTTTGGTACCCGTACCACTTAAAAATATTTTCCATTGCCTTGGTTTTTAGAGTGCAGCTTTTATTTTCAGCTGTACTTTGAGAATGTGTCAATTAAAGTCTTCAAAAATCAACAATTTCTATTTTCTGTAGAATAGTTCTACATTTCACCTAACTTAGCTCCATAAAACATCATATATTCCTGTCATTACATCTCTACAAGCACAAACAGTTGTTGAGATTTAATATGGAGTTCGTTTACTAAAGACATTGAGTTGTTTCACAGATTTTTTCGAAAGTGTTGTGATCTACATCTTGCACTTTCAGCTATTTATACTAACATGTAGTTAATTTTCTAATCTATATATTTAACCGTAAACTCTTCAATTTGTTTTTAATTATTTAATTTTTAGAATTGCTTTTTCAATTTTATAACTGTCTTCTTTCTCTAATTGTATTTCACGTTGTAGTTCCTCAATTTGCATTTAAATATATTCTTGAATATTAATGCTTTAAGATATATTATTAATTTGTCTTGTATTTTATCTTCATTCAGTTTGAGGTAACTATCAACAATAGTTTGGATCTAATTCATTTATGCCTTCCAATACTGATAAGTCAGTATAAATGTCTTCAGAATTGGAAGTCTATGAGTAAAATCATCGTCATCATCATTCTCAGTATTAGCATCATTAAATATGATGGTATTATCAAATATTGTTCCTTCTACTAGTTTCTTTGAAGTACTTATCTATATTTTGAGTGAAGGTTTCTCAGGCTTTAAACTTGTATATTTTCAACTTCTGTCTTGATTTTACTTTCTTCTTTCATAAGAATTCTTTTAATATTTTTAGAACTATTTATGAATTCTTCTGCTATAGGTTTAAATGTATCTTTTAGTTGTTCACTTGTATCTATTTCACCAGTTTTTATACTACGAAGCTTTTTCTTCAACACATTTCTTGTCAACACCAACTGTTTTAAAATTTTCTCATCCATGTTTGCTAAGGGCAAATAACAGGTATCAGCAATCAGATCAGCTTTTCAGGACCTGGTCTGGTTTTCAGATCAGCTTTTCAGGACCTGGTCTGGTTTTCAGATCAGCTTTTCAGGACCTGGTCTGGTTTTCAGATCAGCTTATCAGGACCTGGTCTGGTTTTCAGATCAGCTTTTCAGGACCTGGTCTGGTTTTCAGATCAGCTTATCAGGACCTGGTCTGGTTTTCAGATCAGCTTTTCAGGACCTGGTATGGTTTTCAGATCAGCTTTTCAGGACCTGGTCTGGTTTTCAGATAAGCTTTTCAGGACCTGGTCTGGTTTTCAGATCAGCTTTTCAGTACCTGGTCTGGTTTTCAGATCAGCTTATCAGGACCTGGTCTAGTTTTCAGATCAGCTTTTCAGGATCTGGTCTGGTTTTCAAATCAGCTTATCAAGACCTGGTCTGGTTTTCAGATCAGCTTTTCAGGACCTGGTCTGGTTTTCAGATCAGCTTATCAGGAGCTGGTCTGGTTTTCAGATCAGCTTATCAGGAGCTGGTCTAGTTTTTAGATCAGCTTATCAGGAGCTGGTCTGGTTTTTAGATCACCTTATCAGGAGCTGATCTGATTTTCAGATCAGCTTATCAGGTAACAGATCAGATTATCAGGAGCTGTTCAGATTTTCATATCAAAATATCTGATTCAGATTGAATTATCAGCATACAAGAAGCTGGCCATTCATAACATCTAGATGCATGAAGTTTAAGGTCAGATGAAATACGAAAAAGTAAACATTTATGTAGTAAAATTATTTTCTATAACGATCATCGTTTAATTCACTATCTTTGCTTATAATCAAAAATCCATATTTATCCTTTCAACATGCTTTTTATTTTTGTCACCTTACTTTAACATTAAAATTACAGTATGATGATCTCTTATTAAATGTTTGGTGATTCTGGTGTAAGTTTTACATAAGTAGAATGAATCAACATTCGTATCTCTCCCCATACAAAAATATGCTTCCCATACGCATCATCGTTAAATATCATAGTAGAATTACTTTGGACTGAAATAACAGATTCACTATCGGTAAATTTTGTAATATATTATTATTTTAATTGATGTAATTAATTTATTCAGGTATTCATATTTGGATGGATAAAAAGATTTTGAGTATAAATAAATGTTCTCAAATTTAAGTCCATTAGGACTTTCTAGCAAGCCAATCATAGCGTTTTTTTTTTCGTAATTTGACAGGTCAACTATTGTTGCACGAATAGAATTTGATATAAGGGAACTATGATTTATTTTTGAACTATCGTTCGATGAATCATCAATATTTCGTACCAAGGTATTTTAGGTTGTTTTACTAACCGCATTTATGTAGCTAAATACATTTTATAAATATTATATCTTATTATAAAAAAATAAACTAATACAGCTATACCATATCAGAAAATATTTTCTGAAATCGTATAGCTGCACTAGTTTATTTTTTCTATAATTAGAGATAATGATCCACACTCATAATCAAAACAGCATAAAAATATCCTTTGTTTTGACTATGAGTATGCATCAATATTTATGAAATGCGTTTAGTTACAAAAATGTGGTGCCAGGCTGCCCAGAGAAGCGCTATAGTGCCGAACATCAATCGGCTTTTTATACAAATGAATACACATACGATTATTCATTTCTCCCTGTGGGCAGCCTTGATGTAGTGTATACGTTTTTCTTATACACGCAATTTTACGGACGTTAGTTTCAATACAAATTCACTTTTGCTATTTGTGACGGACTCTGCCCCGAGTAAAGGTTTAAGGAACATTGATTTCAAACACAGTTATTCTTTGTTAATTTTGTTTCCTTTTTTGTTGTTTTTTTTTTCTTATTTTATATGCAAATGTTGTTGAAGTTTTGAACTAAAAATATACATATTTTCAATTACAAATAAACTAATTTATTTTATTTTAAAACAATATTTGTTGACTTTTTAGCGCATATTTTTAAGTTTTTAGTGCATATTGAATGCGCATAAAACACTTTTTTTGCAGCATATTTCTGGTTTCCCTGCTCATCATTAATTGGTACACGAAAAATTTAAAGAAATTTGTGATCTTTAATCCTTTGGGCGCAAATCTTCTTAGAATTCGTCGCAGATAACGATTTTGTCAATCGTTTGGAGAATGTTTTTTTAATGCATAGAAATTCAGCAATCCTTATGTGCATCCTGCAATATGAAATATTAAACACTAAAAAATTTCCTTAACAGCATTTTCTGCCAAATAATAATCAATTATTGTCTAAATATCATCACAAAACAGCGATATCCCGACTGCTAGTTTGGTATTCCATTATGCATTGTAATGATGAAATGTTTTTGTATTTTCAGCTGAAATAAATAAATCTATTATTTATAAAAAAATAATAATATTATATTTCAAAGCTTTCATTTCCATCAGAACAGTGCAATTAAATAAGTGCAGCAATCAATCCCCAGTGTAACGCTTTTTATGATTCTTTATAGAGTTTTAATATTTTATATTAATTGTTTTTTAATGTGAAAAATCATTCGCATGCATCACCAGATTTTAATAAAGCGCTACACAAACAATAAAGCAGCATCACGATTGACTCTCGACTTAATTTGCTTATGGGTGCGTTCTTTATTTTTTATTACGTTTTGTTTTGTTTTGTTTTTCTTTTATTTTTCTTTTGTTGCATTTCATTAAAAAATAGATTGTTCGAGTATTTCAATTTGATTGAAGTGCCATCTCATTTACGCTTAAATTCATCTTTTTTTGTATTGATTTGTGGTGAAAATAAGAAGAGAAAGAGAGTTAGGAGTTTTAATAAAATGTTTATGCAGAATCAGCGTTGCCACATATTTTTCTCAAAAATCTTAAAGTTGAACAAAAACATAATCATTTCTCTCATTAAAAATCTTTTTTTTTTGTGATTTTACTTAAAATATATTAATATGCATTGATTTTACTGAATTCAAATTCAAGAAAAATTTTTATTTTGTTTCAAATGAACTAACAAACGTAAAGGTCAGTAACATAAAATATTTACTATATATAATATGTACAAGATAAATATATGTATGTATGCACCAGTGATCTCCATGATTACGAATCAAATAGCATAATTTTGCATTTTCTAAAATTAATATTGAGCTAGCACTTAACATAAAAATAATGAATGATGCTATTGCACTATTAATATCAAGGAGACTGTTATTAATAAATGCATGACACTGCTTGCAATTTCTATTCAATCATCTAGGCGCACGGCAGTGCGCCAGGCCAAGTTCTGGCCAATGCACGCAGTGTGTATATTTACACGAAGCCATTCGAGCTGTTTTTACCCCCCCCCCCTCATAACTTTGTTCCCCGCGACCGTAAAATTATGAAATTTAAACCATAACTAGAATAAATTCATATAACCTCATATGCGAAGTTTGAAAGTTTTACAATGAAAGCTTCCGGAGATATAGAGGTGCAAAAAGTGCATATTTTAAGACATACTCACTGACCACTGACACACTCATCAAATTGATGAAGCACTTCCGCTATAGCTAGAGAGCTAAAATTTGGTACACGAGTAGATATAGGTGAGCAATGAACCAGAAAAATCTGAAAACCCGAAAATTTTAACCAGGAGGGCGGGGCTACGCCCATAAAAATTAAACTTTGTGCTATTAAGCTGAAATTCGATACGGAGCTAGGTCTAGATGAGACATAAAATAAAAAAATCTACAAATACGGAAATTTTAGCCAGGAGGGCGGGGCTACGCCCATAAAAGTCAGAATTAAAAATGCTAATCTAAGGCGCTTCATGGAAGCTATTTTATTGAAATTCGGCATATATACTGCGGTAATGCAAGGCTATAAACTTTTCATTAAAAAAGTGGGCGTTGACACGCCCATACAATTTAAACCTCATTTTAATGCCCTGCGGCTCAGCATATTTAGATATACTATTTATCTAGCTATTATTATCCGTTTGTAACGAAACTAGACACGAATAATAAGCACTGACCCAAAAAAAATTTGACTCTGGAAAAGTGGGCGGGGTTACGCCCATAAAAATTAAAAGTTAAAAGTTGCGCTAAGGAGCTGAAATTTCATATACAAGTAGGTCTGGGTGAGAAACCAACTAGAAAAATCTAAAACCCCAAACATTTTAGTTAGAGGGGCGGAGCTGCGCCCATAAATCTTAAAAATTAAAAGTTGCGTTAAGGAGCTGAAATTTGATATACAAGTAGGTCTAAGTGAGAAACAAACTAGAAAAATTTGAAAACCCAAAAAGTTTTACCAGAATGGGCGGGGCCACGCTAATATTGTTTTGAACTAAATACTTAATATACAGCTTTTAATTCAAGCCAATTTAGTGAAATCTTGAACTACATTAAAAATTGGGCGTGATCACTTCCATAAAATGTTAGCCTTGTATTTAATCTACATCGGTCTAGCATATTTTAGAAGAAAATTAGCATGAATTTATAAGCGCTGCTCACAACAAAATTTTGAGTTAGGAATAGTGGGCAGAGGTAATGCTGATAAAATCTAAAGATATAATTCGCGCTAGAGAGCTGACATTTTATACACTAGTAAGTGTAGCTGCGTAAGCCAATGGGAAAATCTTAAAACCAAATAGTTTTACCCGGTATGCGGGGCCACGACGTTAAAACTCCAATTAGCACTAGCGATCTTAAATTTGATACACAAATAAATCTAGATAAGAGACCATTAAGAAAAATCTGAAAACCCAGAAGTTGCTATCAAAGGGCGGAAACAAGCACTTCAAATGCAAAATTAACATACATTTTATTAAAACTTTTCATACACATTGCACTTATCCAAAATAAAAATTTCCTATTTTAAAAAGTAGCCGTGACTTCACCCATAAATCTTAGCTTTTTCGTTCAGGTACTTCGGCTTAGCAGTTTTTAATTTAATACTCAGGTATTTGTTATTAACTTTTTAATACCAAACTTTGCATGAAAAATAATCACTAGCAGATATAAAAGTCAGCGGGGCCAGGCTCATGAAAATTTTACGTAACCTAGGGTTTACACGTGCAAGTGCAAGTTCGAAAAACTCAATACACTCAAACTCTTTTACTAACACATCTACACTTTCGGCACTTGCAGTCTACTTCCAACTCAACTGCCAAGGAATTTTACAAGACAGTGACTTGTTGAACTTGTAGCAAGTAAATGGAAATTTATCTAACAGTGTTGCCCTATTAATAGTTTAGCACAAATAACCTGGATTTAAGTGAAATGTTATATGAGATTTTACTCATTTTAAATACATTTAAAAGCTAGTTTAATAATTTTTTTTTTCTTAAATATTCATAAATCGAGCAGTTTGTTAATTTTTTAGACATAAATAACATTGAAACAATACGAATAAAGTTCAACACTATCTGGTTCCCTTAAAATTAAAATTTTTTATGTTATGGACAACTCTGTACTAAAAGGCAAACATGCAAGTTGCAAGACAGTCGGGCATTTGTGCAGGGTAATACTATATTATAGAGAGCTGGCATTTTGTACACAAATATACAAATATTGCTACCCTATTGAAACTTTGCATATACATTGGGCATATCCTTTTGATTTATGTACTTCGGCTAAGCAGACTTTATTTAACATGTAAATATATTGAGAAAATAGGCGGGGTCATGCCCAGTAAAATTTACGCTGTATTTTACATGTTTCTTCCAGTCGCCTCTTACCAAATTGAATACACACTGGCGACCCGTTGTAATGACACAATGGTGCATTTTTAAGGTCAACAATTCAACATCCATCACATTATTTTATGTAACTCTGCCATTTTCAACTGGAACAGTGATCATGAATAGAAATAAAATACACTAGAAATTTTAAGTTTAAAAAATGTTATTATAGAAATCTTTTCAAAAATTAATCAGATCCTCACAAAAACATAAATGTGAAAAACGGCCAAGTTCCTATCAAAAATTTCGGCCATTAAAAGTTGTGAGATATAAATTTTGACCAAGTTCTTCTTTGCCACAATACCTAACACAGAAATATATTATGTATGATATAAATTTGTAATCGTAAGGGTGTCATATAATTTCTAGATAACCTGATAGCTTGGCAATATTTTAACCTTTCCAAAAAAGGAGAAAATAATGTATAAATGTTCATTTCTTTATATTGATAAAAATGTTGTCAAGTTGGCAGATTATCTAGAAATTATATGACACCCTTACGATTACAAATTTATATCATACATAATATATTTCTGTGTTAGGTATTGTGGCAAAGAAGAACTTGGTCAAAATTTATATCTCACAACTTTTAATGGCCGAAATTTTTGATAGGAACTTGGCCGTTTTTCACATTTATGTTTTTGTGAGGATATGATTCAGTGAATCAGTATGATTGTTTTGAATACTTCTTAAAACCCCTTTTGACAAATATAGTTTTATGTCATATTATAAAATATAATATCTAAATCCATTTTATTTTATAAATTGTTTTAATACGTAAAAACTATTAATTAATACGCCATGTTCTATTAACCCCCGACTAAAAAAAGGGTGTTATAAGTTTGTAGTGTGTGTCTGTGTGTCTGTGTATCTGTATATCTGTGTGTCTGTCTCTGTCCACGTACAGGCCAAACGGCTGGACCGATTTTCATTTAGTTTTTTCTGTTTGAAAGATGACTTGATCGAGAGGGTTCTTAGCTATGGTAGAAGAAAATCAGTCCAGCCGTTTAGAAGATATAACATCTTTTCTGAAAAAAGTCCGGGGTTTTTAAAATTTTTAATTTTTGTTATTAACTTAAGACTTCATCTAGTCAACATGCTTTTGTGAGTTATTTGATTGCTTCACAAAACAATCAAACAACAGTAAGAATTTTTATTGATTTTTAATAAAAGCACCAAAAAAAAAAAAAGAGAGTGAGTTAGTGAGTCAATATCATTTACATATTCATGTTAAAAAACAAAACAAAAGCATTGTAAAAGTGAGTGGACAGCGAAAGTAAATCAACTCATACAGTTCTCTGATATGCACATAATTCATACTTTTGATGACGGAAAGCAGAAAATATGCCAATACTTTAGTCAAAAGGACCTTAAATAATATACTAAAAGTACCAAATATCATATTCTTAAAAATCTTATTTTAAACAAAGAAATCTTTTAGTCTTGTTAACATCCCGAAAAACTTTGAAAATCAGATAAATCTTCACATATGGTAACGCTGTGCAGAACAATAAAATTAAACCAGGGCTGTTATATACATACATATATATTTTTTTAATTTTCATAGCCAAAGAAGCCATTATTAGCTGTAAAAAGAATAACTTATGATAATAATGTTCATGATCATGTTCTGTTATCCGAAACAAAACAATTTTTGAATTTATTAATGGAAAACTTTAAAGCGATTTCTATCGTTTCAAATTTCAGAATATGCCACCAGGATGCAGAATTTTGCTGGTTTTCCAACATGTCCCGAGTCATTTCAAAAGATATTTTCCTTAAAGTATTAAAAAATCGCTTGAGAGACTATACAAAACTAAAAATGGAATATCTCTTGATTTTGACCTAATATTTTAAAACGGATTATACCACTGTGTCCTATGATCTAAAGTTATGTTGGGGTCTCGCAGAGTTTTTCTGTACCGTTTTGAAAGTTAATATCTTATTTATAGTGTATTTGTTCCATGAAATCATACGCACTAAAAGCACTGAAATAAGCATTTAAAACGAAATGCTCCAAAATGTGACATAGCCAAATAAAATATCAGGCCATAAGTAAACAGGTTTGTAAGCCAATAACAGCTTGACATTCCCTTAGAAACCTGCTTACGGTAAATCAGTAATTTTTACTGGCGAATGTGGGTTGTTTAACAACCAAAGAATGGTTAAAAATAGTTAAGACTTACTTAATAATTCTACCAAAAAAACCGACCTGAATGCAAAGATCTCCCCCGTATTCTGTAACTCGCTAAAGCTAAATTTCTATCGCTAAAAATCTATAAGGTCGATTTATCGATTTTCGTCTACGAATGCAATTTTCAAACATGTTTTGCTAAATCAGACATTGGCTCAAAAATTTAATACGCCGAAATTTTAGTGTTTTTTGTCATCGCCAAAAATTTATAATTTTCGATTTGTTCAGCATTTTAGCGATCGCATTTGGCTTTAGCTTTAGCGAGTTACAGAATACGGGGGCTGATCAGACAAAAAAAAATAATTTTTACAATCGGTTTAAAATCTAACGAGTTATGAAGTAGAATGTAATAGAATAGGGAGAAGATATGGTCCAAAGACCGGCACAGCGACACCTGATGGATATTTTGTACCATAGATCTGTGAATTAGATTAAATCAATCTTCCTGTATTACTCTCCTTATGAAAGTCAGTACGCATATTAGAGAAGCCCGCCTAATATCATTTGAACACAGAAACTCAGAATGATTAACACGTTTTCTACTGTCACATAATACGATACACTCACAAAGAATGTGTGTCGTCGTCTCGTCATCCTCCAAGCATAAACGACACAAAGGTGAACGAATTTGGTTACTTTTCCACAGAGGATAGTTCAGTCCAAAGTGACCAGAAAGAAAACCAGTAACAAGTCGTAAATTATTCCTGTTGAGGTTCAGGATGCCATTATATGTAAATGGCTGCATCAAAGCTTTGGCCTGTCTTAAACCAGAAGAAGACAGCCACATTTCCTTAGCGGTCGAAGTGTCATCTTCTTTGATCAGAGATGTTACAGTCGACCGACTTATGTCACAAAACGGCTCTGGGCCCATAAAAGAAGCAGCAGAGGCCCTCTTGGCCAGTTCATCCGCTTTGTTCCGTATAGATAGCTTTTGTAATGAGTCAAAGTGCTCTAAAACAAGTCTGGAGCTGAATGCTCATGAAATGAAGGACTTAAGAGCCGCCTTACCGTCGAAAGAGATTACTATATGCGCACCTCTAGTGCCCTTATTTAAATTAATGTCAACACATTTGGTGATTACCTGTGTTTCCGCCTGAAATACCGTAGGCCATTTGCCCATGGGCAAAGAGCTTTTTACGTTGGGCCCAAAAACTCCAGCACCAACTCCATCCTCTGTTTTGGATTCATCCATAACCAACATAAATTTCTGGAATCCATATCGGGACCGTTTTCGTCCCATACTACCCTGGGTGGAATTGTTACATTGAATCTCCTGTCAAACCCCAGTTCACAGTTTATCCTGTCACTAGGCATTCCTAGCAGTCCTAAGCTGGGCATTGTACTCACGACCGACTAGTGCTCGTTGCCAACACTACGAGCAAATGTCCCGAGACCCATCCTATGCCTCAATGGCTAAGGTTGGACATGACCTCATTGCGCCTGTTGCAAGAAGACACGCCAATCTCTGGACTTTACGAAATTTAGTTGTCGCCATAACCTGGCGAGTCTTTTGCCACCAAACTATCGCACTCATCACAACTCTTCACCGCCCAGATCGCCCTGGTGGCTTTCTGTGTTACGCATTCAACATGTCGGTTCTAAGCTAGCTTTCTATAGGCTCCGCCAGATAACTTTTTTTTTTGAAAATGCGATAAAAAAAACTACTGAAGCTTCGGCTGTGTGGCACGTAGCGCCGTCCTGTTGAAACCAAATGTTTCCAATATCCTCCTCTTCAATTTTTGTGAACAAAAATTCATTCAACATGGCCCGATAACGATCACCATTGACTGTAACGGCCACTCCTTGCTCATTTTCAAAAAAAAAAAGGGCCCAATTATGCCTCTGGACCAAAATCCGCATCAAACAGTGACTCGTTTTGGGTGCGTCGGCTTTTCAAAGTATGCGTGCGGGTTTTCTGTGCCGCAAATGCGAAAATTTTGCTTGTTTACATACCCGCCAAGATCAAAATGAGCTTCATCTGAAAAGAAGATTTTTTTGGCAAAATCGGCATCTTCTGTAAGTCGATCGCAGGCCCACTTAGCGAAGCGAAAACGCATTGGATGGTCAGTTGGCTCGTTCAGCGGAATGTTAAAACTAATTATCTGTCAAATCAGACATGAGTTAAGTGTTACCATTCACGAAATAAGCACTAGTTGAAAAAGAAAAAACGTTAGATGGCGGACCCTTTATCAAGGGTAATCCCTAAGTATTTGACATCGGTCGAATAAGGAATATTACATGCATTCAACGATACTGTCCCTAGACCAAGTTTTCTTCTAAGAGAAAAGGGTACCAGACTAGTCTAGTTATGAAGTAACATTCCCCAAAAAAATAGAGACGAATTGATAACTTCCTCTTTTTTTTTTTGAAATCGGTTAAAAAATGTTGGCCCACTATGCAAAGAATTGCCAAGATTATAAAGAAATTTGAAGAGACTGAAAGCGTTACAGGTGTGGACAGGCCTGTGTAGCATTGCAATGTCCGCACTGTCGAAAATATCGAAATATCTGTTAGTGAAAGTGTGCCGGATAACCCAAGAACCATTACCGTAAATTTGTTTGCAATTGAAGATTATGAACTGGATGATATGTGGTTTCAACATGACGAGCCACAATCCATGGTAAGTTCTTAGGATACGTACGTTGTGTGCAACGAGAATTGGCCACTAAGAACCAATCGTCAAACTTTAGCGGAAATAACACCGGAATTGTGCGATAAAGTGGTCGAAAACTATCTCAAAAGGATTAATTGAGGTAAAACAATGTAATAGCAAGAACATTTCTTTCAAAATGAAATTTCATAAATGAAACAATTTGGATTTCAAAACCCTCTTAGCGCTACAAATTAATAATTTATACCGAAACAAAAAAGTTATACTCATAGTAAAATTCGTTATTGAAATTAAACTTGTTAGCGTATTTTGTTTACTGTTGGTTATTCAATGGACAAGAGCAGGCGAATATCCTTATATACACTGACACAAAATTTGCCAACTTTCATTTCCCTTAACTTATATAAATAATAATTTCTCTAAGCGTCAAAAAGAAAAAACAAAAAGCGGCGAGCTTTTGTAAAATACTTTTGTTTGTTTTCTTCTACATTTACTAAATTGCATAGAAAATTGTTTAGGGGAACTTTTAAGATTTATGAGACTGTGGAGACCGCCCGACTCGAACAGCGCAAACCTGCAAACATTTTGTAATGTTTGTAAAGATGCATGTAAAAGAAGTGCGAATAATAAATTAACGGTCATTTAACAAAGAAAAAATGAAAGAAGACAAATTCTTGTTGTTAGATAAATATAGAGTGAGTATGAAAAGGAGTTAGGAAAAAATGTCATTATAATAAAATTTAAATTGAAAAGTTTTTTCTATATCCACAATGAAAGAACACAAAAACGCAATGATGCAAAAATTAATCTATATGATAATTTTAAAAGCTTTCACTTCATCTTCTTTGTTTACTTTTTTTCAGAGAGTTTCTATTTGTAATTATTGCTTATTAGATTTTAATATACCTTTAATAAAATTAAAATGAATAATACAGTGATAGCAAGCAAGTGACTAATCAACAGGTTCCTTGAACGAAGCACTAATTTGTAAAATATTTCAAGTAGAAACTACATGAGGAAAACTTTCAAATATGAATTGCATAAAACGTTAGAATCTCCCCAATTTTTATATTGAGATTATGTAACTGTCTGTTAAAGTAATGTAGAGCTCTGCCAGCAGATGGTGGTAAGTGTTTAATTAAAAATTTAAATGTGTATACATCCTTAAAGGGCTCATTTCTGCAGTTTTTAACCGACTTCAAAAAAAGGAGAAGGTTAAAAATTCGTCTATATTTTTTATTTTATTTTTATTTTTGATGTGTAAACATCTATACGCTAGGGGGTAAAAATCTTTTTCACTGAGATTTCTTTGCTGAGATGCAAACAGTCTTGTTAAATCGGTGTGAGCTATGTATGAGTGTATTAGTGTTTGAAAGAAGCAATACAAACTTATTTAAAATATTGTAAATACATAGGAATTTGCTGGTTTTTGTTCGTTAGGGTCGTTAGGTTTTTGGCTTTATTAGGGTTCCGTACACCAAAGGTGAAAATGAACCCTATTGTTTTCGCTACGCTGTCCGTTCCTCTGTTACAGGGTATTTCCTCGAGAACCGTAAGAGCTACGGACCTGAAATTCGGACACAGTGTGTCGACATTTGGCCGCTACAACAGCAAATATATGAGAGTTAAAAATTAAAGGGTGTTCTAAAACGAGCAACGAAAAATGTTAAAATCCCAAGTAATATACATACACTTGAATTTTGTAAACTTAGTGTATTTTTATACAGACTACAACAATTAACAGTAAATTTAAAAAATTTAAATTAAAGGGTGTTCCATCAGTTAATGCAATTTTGACTTTGTAACTTTGACAACTTGCTGTATCTTGGAAACCGTAAGAGCAAAACTCTTCAAATTTTCAAAAACGGTAAAACTAAAAAATAAAAAAATTATAAAATCGCCAAATCTAAAAAAAAATCGCCAAAACCGAAAAAAGCACCAAATTAAAAAAAATTCTAGGACTAAAATAAATTGCGACAAACCAGAAAAATCCGCAAAATTAAAAAAAATCGCCAAGGCAAAAAAAAATCCAAAAACAGAAAAATAATCGCAAAAAATGAAAAAAATCGCCAAAATAAAAAAATCTAAAAATAAAAAAAAACCCTTAAACAAAAAAATCGCCAAAATGAAAAAATCGTCTAAAAAAACTCCCAAAAAAAAAAAAAAACGCAAAATTGAAAAAAAACCCCAAAAACAGAAAAAGTCGCCAAAATGGAAAAAATTGCCAAAATGAAAAAAATTTCGAAAATTAAAGAACCCAAGAAGAGAAAAAAACCGCCAAAAAGAGAAAAAAGCGACAAAGCTGAAAAAATCGTTTAAACTGGAAAAACTTAAAAAGGAAAAAAGCCACATCAAAAAAATGCTCAAAACCGAATGTACGGAACCCTTCGTGCGCGAGTCAAAGTCGCACTTTACTGAATTTATTACTAATTGCAATGCGTACACAACAACAAGAACAGCAACAACTAAACGATGAACAACAGGAATTAAAAAGTAAAAAGTAAAAGTAAGGGCATTTACCATAAATGAGCACTGCAGTACCACTAAAATTTCAGTAAAAATAATAAAAAAAAAGCGCCAAAAACCGAAAAAACGCAATAAACGAAAATAAAAGCCAAAACTATTTGTTATATAGGCTAAAGTGTCCGCACGGAACCCTTCGTGCGCGGGTCAAAGTCGCACTTTACTGAATTTATTACTAATTGTCGTACATTAAGTTATCATAGGCAAATAAAAGCAACTAAGTCAAATGGATACAAAAACATTTAATTTTAATAACTTTTAAAAAGATTTTTTGCACTTTTAATAAGAAATTTACTAAAACAAAACAAAATAAGGAAAACAAAAACCTAAACTTGTCAAACTAAAAGTCTTCATCGTCTTTGAGATTGTCATTCATACGGACAACAAGAAGTACAGAGAACCTTAACAGCTTCATATAAACACCATCTTGTGTGCAATAGTAGCTACTAATTTTCACTATCATATAATTGTGCTAGCGCTGTATAGTTCGAAAACCATTGCCGTAAAATAACTACATGCCCATTTACTAACCAAATAAGTAAAATAAAACAAAAAAAAAAAAAAAACCAGCAAATTCCTATGTATTTACAATATTGAAAGTTTTGATACTTTTAATTAATTAATTTAAAAAAATATACTAAAAGCATAAGTACTTCCAACTTAAGAACATTTTTCATTACTAGATGTTTACACATCTCCCCTGTGATCGGACTCACATTGCTTTTTTTTGGAGGTGTTACTTCATAACTCCCACAAGAGGTTGTGAATTGAGCAATTATAAATATTACAAGATTTTAATAGAAATCACATTAAAAAGATAAGATAAGATAAGAAGAGAAGTTAGGTACTTTCCAAAAAAAAAATAGACGAATTGAAAACATTTTGGGGCTCGATCAGATAGGCCGCATGGCGGTACTTTATTAAAAATATTTTTTTTTATATGGTGTCCGTCAACGTTTTGAATTAATCAGTTTACTTAACTTGAGAGGCTCTGCAATGATGCCATTAAAAATGACAGAAAGCACAATAGCGGAGTTGTTTAACACTTCACTTTCCATAAAGAAGATAACACCCACAGTATGTATGTGTGCTGATAGGCATATTAATTGCGTGAGTGCTAATTCAGCTGTACTTATTTGACTAATTTGTCACAGAGGATACTTAAGCTATGTACAGACGGTTGTCAGATCTTACAATATTGCCAGTAAAATGTGCTAAAAATTTCTTACAACCGCGTGAACTGGCAATTTTTGTCAGACGACGTTGCCAGAAAAAGCATTGTCAGTCCCTTGCAAGACTAGCAACTGACAACATATTGTCAGACATCTTACAATCGTGTGAACACATTGTAAAATTATTGCCAGATATTTGTCAGACATTTTAATATTGTCAGCTGTGCGAAGTTCATGCATCTGGCAATGGCGTCATTGTAAGAGAATTCTTTCTATGGGCAACACTGCACACGCTTGATTTTAAATAAAAAATTTATAATAAAATATATGCAGACAAAATCATTGCAATTGCTTCTTCATGGTCCATAATTATTTATACTTTCACTTTTTACATTTAACACAAACACAAACGATAAATATTTAACAATGGCCAACAAATGGTTTAAGTCTGGCAACGCATAACAACAGATCGAACAATTTGTGCATATGACAACCGTGTGAACTAACAATTTTTCTACTGACTATTTTGTCAGATGAATTTATTGTCATACAACCGTCTGGCAATAAATTGTAAGATTTTCTGACATCCGTGTGAACTGACAAGAAATATTGTGTTGGCAATTTTCGATTGCCAGTACATTGTCAGCACATTGCCAGATCTGACAATATTGTAAGATCTGACAATCGTCTGTACATAGCTTTATATCAACAATTTTTAAGGCAATCTAAGAGAAACCGTACTCAAAGACTCGGTAAAATAAAAACCACTCAACTGTTCATGCATCAAACTAGTTAGCTAGTTTTGCAATGTTCAATGTAAAATTGTGTAAAGTTTTATTAATGAAAATGTCAGAGGAATTGTCAATTCTACAGGAACAAATAAAATATGAGCGAAAGTGTCGCTCTTGTTGTCATGTTTGAAATTAGCGGCCATTTGTTCGATAATTTTCTCAATGATCTGTTTGAGCTGTCACCAACAGGTCCTCTGCGCTTAAAGACTATCGTGCATCCATCTTTCTAAAGGACATTGCCAACTGGGTTCTACCCGCTTATACTTAACTAAGTGCATACATATGTATGTGAAAATTTATATAAATATAAACGTATCCTTAGAAACACAATTACATAAACGAATGGAAATTTCCCTTAATTGCATTTATTGATTTTTTTTATTGAATCGTTCAGGATGACATGAATAGATAATTTCGATTGCATTGTCATAAAGATATGTATGTACACGAGTATCTAATGTTTGCCTTGGCCTTGTTAGAGTGATTGGAAATCTCTTGTATACATTTTGTTCTAACTACTCCGTTTATCATATGCTGGTATTCAATCAATACATAATGTTAATAGATTTAAATAAACACGTTTACGGGTAAAAATAATGTTCTTCTCTATTTGCTCATGAAATGATTAAAGCTACACAGAAAAAATAGACAAGAATTATTTTCAATAAAACCATGTTATTGAATAAAATTTTTAATTTCAATAATATTTGTCATTAACTTGAATATTGTATTTATCAATTCCGCGCATTTTAAAATATCATTTAATTTTATTTGTTTGGGTTGGTATTTTCCTTGCTTGTTGATTGACTCAACGTGTTCATGTGCTGATGTTGTTGTTTTTTTGTTTTTTTATTATTGCTCGTGTTGTATACGTGTGAATTCGGAAAAACGAAAAACGTCGTGGCTTGTATTTTTTTTACTCAACAAAGTTATTTTTAAATTATATCAACGCCATGCGCACATAAGAAATCATGTTTTGCGTGTATTCATTATTTGCTTATCCAATAATGATTTGCTCTTTAGCTGAGTGGTAAGTACGTTAGTTTATTAGTCGAGAGATTGACGGTTCGACTCATCGTAAACACATTTAGTTTTAATAGAAGCCAAGCAAAAGCAAACAAAAAGGGGTTGGGAATGTGACATTCATCCACACACACACACAAACAATTATGATATTTCAGTCAACAACTTTTTTCTTTGATTCATTAAATTTCTTTATTGACTGAAAAAAAAAATATATTCAATAAACGTGCATACAATTTTATTTATCAATAATGCAAAAATCGTCATCACAGAAAATTCGAAAGATTTTTTCATTGAATCAACGATTTTCGTATTCAAATATCAAAACCATTTTTTTCTGTGTATTCATATCCTGCATTTTAAGCAGGCCTTTCAATCTTATAACCTCCATTACATGATGGATAATCTACGGGTAAGAATAAAAATTCCTAAGACATTCAAGACTGATTGTCGGCGTTTCTCATAAGAAAAAAATATATTTTATTTTTCTTTTTTCAAAAAAAAAAAAGAAGATTTTAGTGTTTTTTATGGGAATTGTTAAAATTTAAGTTTAAAATTTTTAAACGCACTAATAACCCCAAATTAATATTTTACTTATTAAGTAAAATACTTTTTTATTAAAAATACATTGAAATTGATTATTGAGGGGTTTAGCTGGATCCTATGCGCATTTCACTGTTGCTAATGCAGATCATCAGGGAACCTTTACCCAAAGCTTCTTAGAATAACTAGAGTTATTATATTATAAACTTTCATTTAAGTTTCAACTTTGTTATTTGTTATTGAGCTTCTCATTTGTTTAAATGAAAAAAGGAAAAAAAGGAAAATTATAGTGTATTTGATACTGTAGTGTATTACTATTTACCAATTAACACAGCTAAAGCGGCCCACCCACTTGCAATATAATTGTGCAATTTTTAGTATTCTACAATAATATCGCCAATGTGGACGTTATATTCGCAGGTGGCACAATATATTGGCACACATCAAAAGACTTTTGATTTTTGTTGTACAATCAAGATAATTGTGTAATATGGTGGCGGCAACATTGTTCAATGTTGTTTAATTTTCCACTTTCTGGAAAATTGGGCAATATTTTGTTTGAAAATATTGTACCATTTACTGTATAGTATAGGTCAAATCGACAATAATATGTTCAACAACATATGCAATAATATTGTATAATGGATGGGCCGCTTAATAAAAAGCGTTGTAAATTTATTACAACAGAAAGAAGAATAAAAAAAAACGCCGACAAAATTTGAGGGAAAACGAGACAAACAGAAAAATACCCTTATCTGCCGTCTCGGGACACTTCCTTATGTTTTATGGTGCTATGCTGATTTTACTTATTCTACTGATTTTACTAATTCTACGAATGGTGAAATTATACAGGTGACTGTGTAAGGATTTGTTTTACAAAAATGCGGCAACCATAGCTGTGTAAAGAACCGAAGCATGTCAAAAGCACAAAAATAATTGAACCAAAACCAAAACAAAAGGAAGCTTTTGACATTCTACAGCCAAAAACACATAAAGCAAAAAATTTTAACAGCTGAAGTAGCGATGCCACCTGGCTCTATTCATCTTGATTCAACGCCTTGCGCGTAGTTAAGCTTAAATTAGACGTGACTTAAGGTGGGAGTACATAACACGCGTACATACCACGCGTTACGCGGCAACGCTTTTCTGGCTTGTTAAACGTTTAACGCTATACAAATGGAAAGTTACACACCAAACTTTTGAGGCTTTTTAGTTGTAAAATTTAAGGCCTTTGCCGGCTATTTTTTGTTTGTTTTGCATTTACGTTTTATTTTTCTTTAAATATTTAATGAATTTTTTATCATTAATTTCTAATAATTTTTGTGTATGTTAGCTTATGAATCTGGCAACACTAGCTGTCATTTTGTGTACAACGCGTGAAAGTTGAAGAATGTTAAACTTTTTGCGAGTCACGCGCATCGCGAACTTCTCTATGTAACTTGCTTTATTAAAACACACTATTTCAACTTTTTTTGACAGATGGGCGCATCGCATCGAACGCGTGCTATGTACTTTCACCTTAAATGCACTAACAATAATGTTATAACTTCAAGTTGCAACAAAATTTCATGTCAGGTGGAGACGTATATATACGAGTTATAGCGAGTCACGTATAGTCGAATACAGTATTGCCCATTAGTTTGGTTCGAACGGCTGTTTTTTATGGCTATGGTTATGTCACGTCTGATTGCACCTTCACATAGTGTCCACACCTAATGAATTCATATCATAATGAATGTCAAATTGATATCAAGATGATGAAAATTCATCACGTATAGACTCAATTTATTAATATTATGGCAGCGTTATGATGTAATCATCAGATCTCACGGCCTGATAAATTCATCTTGATATCAAATGTCATTTTATGTGTTATTGTGCATTTAAAATTTGTGTAGTGTACCTATAATAACGAAGCACACTATACTTATTGTACCAACAGAAACTAATAATTGTTTTCAAATAATTTTTGTTACTTCTTTGATACTTAAAACCTTTGACACATATCTAAAATGTAACAATAAAGTAGACCACTTAAAATACTAAATATTCGTTGTGCCACAAAACAAGAAAGAAAGTAGACCACACAAATGTAACAAAACACTTGAAGTCAATTGACAAAGTTTATGGCGCAGAATTAAAGAAAAATATAAGAAAAGACAATTCAAGCAAAAATCTGTTAACAATTAAAAACACATTGTCTATGTAATGGAATTATTTAGAATTGTAAATTTAGTATAAATATCAGAAGAAAATTTGAAATAAAACAGAGCTAATTTTGAGTTGAAAAGGCCAACACGAACTGAGTTCTCAATATTCTGACTGAGCACCTTAATCAGTGCTTAGATGAATTAAAACTGCTGCAATCAGATGCAGCATTCAAAATATATCTGAAACAAAGTTAGAAAAAAGACATTTTATAAAAAGATAAAAGAAGATACTTAATATGGCGGTCCTGCCCAACTTACTTAGAATCCTTCTAAAGATAAATAACTAATTTTTGAGCGAACGAAAGTTAGATTTTAAATGTCTGAGTCATTAG
The DNA here is from genome assembly GCA_949987645.1 of Tachina grossa. Lineage (NCBI taxonomy): Eukaryota > Metazoa > Arthropoda > Insecta > Diptera > Tachinidae > Tachina > Tachina grossa. Next base: position 114,089,683 of record OX465278.1, read on the forward strand.
AAGATATTCCTTCAAAGGAATACATCGAAGAAATATTTAAAAAATACGAACAAGCAAAACCATTTTTATACGAACAATACGTGCCTGCGGGAGGTGCTATAAACTACCCTGTTTACATTCCAACACCAACATCTTGTGGGCCTAAGGCCATATCAATAGAGGAATACAAGAGAAGGAATAGCAACAAGCCAAAACAAATCCAGAGCATAGTGAAGAACAATTTAAACAATTTCCGTTTAAAAAAGGTGGTACAACAATTATTTCAGATCAAAAAATTAAACAACAAGCAAATTAGATATTTTTGGCAAGTATTTTTCAAATATTTGTTTGATTCATCATGATATAAAATCATCAACGTCTATCCCTTTGTGTTGATATTAACGAAAAAATGACAGTTGTTCTGCCGGCGTCATATTACGAGTTATAATGTAAAAATATCAGGTTTGGACACTATGTTAGCAAGCTGTTTGTTAGGAATAAAGATGCCAGACGCGATCTCATGCCCTGCTGTGTTGCCAGTTGTACACATAACACTTACCACGTTTACATGTACAAACTTAAATCTTACCAACACATTTAGATATGTATACACCAATGCTGCCCACAGAGAGAAAACCGAGAGTAGTGTATAAGCGTATGTGCATTCATTTGTACAAAAAGCCTATTGATGTTCGGCACTCTGGCGCTTCTCTGGCCAGCAGTGGTACACACGCTTAAATATCAATCTACACGTTCTGTATTCAATTTATCATTTCAATGCATCCAAAGAAAACATCGATGTTCTATGATTATTTAGGAGCAAAAAAAAACATGGGATTATGTCCATGTTTCGACACAATACATCGAGTGTTTTTGAAACATCAATGTTTTTTATCCATTCCTAATTTGGATCCAATAGCTGTTTTGCAAACCTCGCTGAGCCTCAATCGCTCCATTTTCTCTATGGAAAACTCGAATCAAACTGTGGTGTTAGTTATCTTATTTAATAAATTCGGTAGATTGTTTTTAAAATAGTTAAAATGCCATTACTTTTTAACAAAAACAAAAACAGCTTTTTAGCCGCCGCATTGTTTCGTTTTGCTTCATTCAAATTGTAGAGGAATGAAAGTTTTTGACAGCTTAAAAAGGATTTACACTTGTTTAGTTAAGTATGTATATAATATAAAGTTTGACTTGTAAGAATTTTATGCGAAAAAATTAAAGTGTTTCAACTAAATATCATAACTATACTACTTCCGCCTCTTAAGCAAACATTTAAGTTATTTCAAATTAATAAATGTACGACGGTTCCTTATCACCAGGTACAAGGACTTCATGCATTTAAAAAAGTTATTTTAGGTGCCTAAGATATGACATCAAAAACGCAAAATATGCACTAAAAACAATAAAATATGCACATATCTTTAAAAAAAAAATTATTCAAAAATTAAGTTCTCAATCTGCATATCACTAAATAAAGATATAAAAATATTTTCTTTTCTCAAGAGGTGCATGTACAAGCCTTTTATATTAAATCTTTACACAAGATTAAATATGGTATAATGATTCTTTCTGCATTATTAACTCCAAACTCGCATTTTCGAGATACATATGTATGTTTGTATTACACTAAAGGAGCGATACGTAAATAGAAAAAGAAAAGTGTTGTTATTTATTTATTTTCATTAAAAATCTTTTTATTATTCATACATATGTATTATCGAATGTGAAGTCCAATCAATTTGTTCTTAGAAAACTTTTGTGCATTGAAAAAGGCCTTGTAACGTCTGTGGATGTAATCGGCTCAAACGTAAATGATTCTTTTTATATAATGTTGTATATTTATTTAACTCAACCATTACAATGGTCAATCCATACTAGCTAATAGATTTGGTTTTTGAATCCGTTATAATTTTTAAAAACAATATCAAGTTTAAGCATAATTGTTTCACTACTTTCGGCTTTAATAGCACACAATTTGAAATTATCAAAAAAATTTTTTTTAATAAGGAGAAGTAACACTCAGGCAATTAATGTCTACTACTATTACTAGGTGTAACCTTCTTTAGGAAAGGCATAGTGGTAAAAGACAGGTGGTGAAGGAAGAGATAGAAGAAAGCTTCATTCTTTTTACAACTGCTTTTTGCACGCTTTTTAATAATGCAGTGTTGCAGCGCCTTCTGGTGTTAAATGAGGCGTATTAAATTTTGAAGCTGTGTTTTTAGTAGCCATTTTATTGGTTATTTTACTTCGCCGATGACTTTGCTATACAATACCGACGAAGGAGGGCGCTCTGAAGTAACATTAGGATTAGCATCTACTGAAGTCGGTATAGTTCAGTGACCAGTGACTATGCCTTCATCACTTGAACTTTCCAACAACAGCTGATGCAAAGGGACTATAATGCACATCAGAAAAATGCGTGGTGTTGTTATTTGAATGACTGTCGGATAAAGGGATTGAACCTAGGATCTTCAGTTTTGTAGTCAACGTGCTAACTACTTCAGCCAACGCCACCCTCAATTTCATTAAATTTGGTAGGTGTGTGCTTGTACAATCGTTCCACAATTCTATACCAATGCAAGCGAATACAGTTGCCAAAAATATTTTTGAAATATTTTTGGAAATTTGAATTTTTGAGAAAATATGACACAAAATCAGCATTAATATCAAAATATGAGACAAAAATATGCATTTATGACTAAATTATGCAAAAATATGAATTTTCAGCAAAATATGTAAAAATATACACTAACAAATCGATGCAATTTTTACGCAAATTCATTGTTTCGTAAAGATATTTCGTTCCAGCCATTATCAGAGTTAAGGGAAAAAACATGCATTTGCATGAAACCCGAATATTTAACAACTTTGTTCGTTTATGAGTGCCAGTGTCTATTTACAAAAGAACTTGATTGAAGTTTTCTAAAGTTGGCAAGAACAATTAAAAAAAAAGCAATGTGAGTCCGATCACAGAGGAGATATGTAAACATCTAGTAATGAAATTTTTTTTTCAAGTTGGAAGTACATACTTATGCTTTTAGTATCTTTTTTTTTTAAATTAATTAATTAAAAGTATCAAAACTTTCAATATTGTAAATACATAGGAATTTGTTAGTTTTTGTTTGTTTTATTAAACTTATTTGGTTAGTAAATGGGCACACTGCAGTATATGTATATGTACTGCATTCAAAATTGCAGTAAGCAGTAAATTTACTGATTACTAAAAAAATTCAGTAAATTTGTACTGCTAATGAAATTTAATTTGCATTACTAGTAAAATCGTAGGGCCGTAGCAAGTGGCAAAGTTTTTTCATTTAAATTTTGAAACTTTTGTATGAAAAACATTTAGCCACTTGGTAGAATTTCATTATGAATACGGGCATTACTGATTACTGAAAATTCAATGCACCTCATCATATAACAAATCATTTAGGCAATTTATAAAAATTGTAGAAAAAAATTTTAGTAATCAGTAAAAATTTACTTGTTAAACATTTTTTATTGTTTTTACTGAAACTTTAGTGGTACTGCAGTGCTCATCTATGGTAAATGCCTTTACTTTTACTTTTTAATTTTTAATTCTTGTTGTTCATCGTTTAGTTGTTGCTGTTCTTGTTGTTGTGTACGCATTGCAATTAAAATAAATTCAGTAAAGTGCGACTTTGACTCGAGCATTTGATTATTTTTTTTTGATTTAGCTTTCTTCCTTTTTAAAGTTTTTTCAGTTTAAACGATTTTTTTCAGTTTTATGGCTTTTTTCTCGTTTTGGCGTTTTTTTTCTCTTTTTGGGTTTTTTTAATTTTCGCAATTTTTTTCATTTTGGCGATTTATTTCTGTTTTTTGGGGTTTTTTCATTTTGGGCGATTTTTTCTGTTTTTGGGGTTTTTTTATTTAGGCGATTTTTTCATTTTGGCGATTTTTTCATATTGGCGATTTTTTTGTTTAAGGATTTTTTTCATTTTGGCGATTTTTCCGGTTTTTCGCGATTTATTTTAGTCCTAGAGATTTTTTTAATTTGGTTTTTTTCGTTTTGGCGACTTTTTTTTGTTTTTGGCGGTTTTTTATATTTGGCGATTTTATATTTTTTTGATTTTTTAGTTTTACCGTTTTTGAAAATTTCAAGAGTTTTGCTCTTACGGTTTCCAAGATACAGCAAGTTGTCAAAATTACAAAGTCAAAATTGCATTAACTGATGGAACACCCATTGATGTAAATTTTTTAAAATTAGTGTTAATTGTTGTAGTCTTTATAAAAATACACTAACCTTTAAAATTTCAAGTGTATATATGTACATACAATTATATGTATATTGCATGGGATTTTAAAATTTTTCGTTGCTCGTTTTGGAACACCCTTTTGTTTTTAACTCTCATGTATTTGTTGTTGTAGTGGCCAAATGTCTACACATTGTGTCCAAATTTCAAGTCCCTAGCTCTTACGGTTCATTTTCACCTTTGGTGTACGGAAATATACAGAAAAATAACCGGCAAAGGCGCACCGTCGGCTTCGAGCCGGTCGACTTGTTTCTCTGCTTGGTATTGCTTCTTTCAAACACTAATACACTCATACATAGCTCACACCGATTTGACAATGCAAAGAAATCTCAGCAAAGAAATCAAAGTCAAAAGATTTTTACCACCTACGGTATAGATGTTTACACATCAACAAAAAAAAAAAAAAAAACGAAACAACTCATGGACGTTATAATATGTACATACTTACCAAGCAAAAAATTTCAAAAAAGGTAATGGAGTTTGGAATTATGCATTTTTGGTGAAAGCTCTTCCCTACTGCATTACCAACTTAATAATTTTAACAAGGCGTGAGACTTAAATAATCGATTCTTGAAAAGAACTTACTTTTACATTTTACGTAATCTATTTAATCTAAAAAAATCATTCTCTTCTTTTAGCAACTTGTACATAATTTTTTTAAATTTTAGTTAATGTGATTTGTAAGCGAGTAATGAAAATTGGCAATCAGAAAAATAAGTCATTATATGGCAAGTAGTTCTGATGGTAATGTGTAATTTTTTGCTGGGTAGCAGTTCCTACGACAATGGATTTTTGCTATAGAAACTGCACAGGTGTGCACCCGTGCATTATTCTGGTGGAAAAAAAGTTTTTTATTGCCCAAATCGTCGTATTTTTCAATTCCTATAATGGTCGTCATTGATTGTTTTCCCCTTTTGAAGGTTGTCAATGTGGATTATACCCCGTGCATCGCAAAAAATGGTCGCCATGACTTTATTAACAGGCAAACCCACCAGCTACCAGGCAAACTTTGACGCTGATACACCGCGATAAACCCAGTTTTGAGTGCTGTTTGGTCTACAGTGTGTTATGATGGATCCACGTTTCGTTCACGAAACGTTACGAAATAACGCCTAACCCCATCCATATTGCTGTTGAACAACGCAATTGCGGTCGTTTATGGTCGATTGTGAATATACGTGGCACCCATCTTGCGGAAAGCTTTCTGATACCCAACTGATTATTTAAAGTTGAAACCACTAAACCATGTGAGATGCCTATGTCTTCCACAATCTCTTTTTCAATCTCCGATCGGCTAAGACCATATCTTGAATTTTTTCAATTGTTTTGGATGTAGAGACTTCAACGGGCATCTAGAACGTTCGGCTCGTACGGCCACTTTTTTAGTCCAAGTTTGAGTAATGTTTTTTTTTTATAATAAATAATGCTTAATGAGTACAAGAAATTCACTTTTTTTATTTATTTATTTTTTTCAAAACGCGCTCTAGTCTACTACCAACTGCTGTCGAGTTCAAACTAAATGGCGCATATTGTTTAAATTTAGAGAGGAGTACAGTAATAGTTGCCTGTTGACAGCAGCAATTAAGGGGCGGGAAATTCCGTAGATCCGAAGATTTGCAAATGAATACAAGAGCCGAGTGTAGTAATTAGGGTTAAGAATGATACAAGTTTTATTTACAAATACACTTATACTAAATTAATCAAGAGCTTAAATACCTAATACAACTTAAACTACTGAATTACACACAAATATTCACAACTGGTTGCCAATGCGCCTTCTTCGCTGTAGTTTACGCACGTTTCTTAGCTGGCTGCGCAAGTAATCACGTGACACCTCTTTGTCTGCTACTCGTCACTTACGAGACTCACTCTGCCGTCACTCACAGTTGATACACCAATACTTCTTTGTCTGCTGCTTGTCACACACGGCACTCACTCTGCCGACACTCTCAGTTGATACACCAATAACGACTCACTGGCTTTACTTACACCCTTACACACGTCTATTCGCTGCGCTGTTCCCTTTACTCCAGTCGACACGATAGACTCCACAATAATCTCAATTCCACGACAGACTTTGCTGTCACTATAGACTGTCCTATAGTTTCTCTTTTAGTCCAACTCTTGTGTAAAGCACAGACTGCTCTTAACTATCAACTCACCACTGTATCGCAGATTATTATTAATTCACAACTTAATTATCAACTGACTAACGAGTTCTGAACTTCACTACTTTCTGATTAGCAGTAACTATAACTGTTCGCGACTGACTTACAACTGCCACTAACTAACTCATTGGATGCGTCACCTCTTTTTATATTTCACACAAATTCCACTAGAAGTTTCAAGCAATGTCTAGACGATCATTGTCATCTTATATGCTGTTTACAAAGTGCCTAATTAAGTTCTTGTGGTAACTATGTACATACATGTGTATATGCATACGTGTGTGCATCATTAACTAAGCAATATACGGTGGTTGTTTATCTTTTGCTTTTCGTTTGAATTAGCATGTATGTATGTGTGTAAATATGTGAATCTTCTTAATAAGCAGACGCTTTTTGTTGTTGTTGCTTTTGCTTGTTTACGTTTCACCAAGCTAGGCATGCTTATTTAGTTGTTGGCTACTATTCTAGACTATTCTTTGCTTTGACCCTGTAGGAATATTTTCGCGTAGCACTTACATTAACCCTGTTGGAATATTTTTGTGTAATGCTGCTTAAACCTGTCGACGGCTATTTTCGTAAAAATATATTAAAAAAGCATTTCTAAACACAACTTGCGAGATTTAATTCAAACTCAAAATATTAAAAAAAAACAAAAAAAAATTGGCTTTGGATATGAGGCTATCAGCGCAGAAGCAGTGTAACCCACATTCGATTTTTGGTTGATGTTCTGGCGATAAATACATAATTTTATATTTCAGTATTCTAAAGAAAATGCAGCTAAAAATCGTTTTTTCAGAGTTCATAATATTGCAAAGTAATAAAGCAATTAAATGATTAAACTAGATGTGGGATACACCACTTCAGGGCTGGTCGCCTCATATATTGTTTTCAAGTGTGTACACAGTGGTAGCTCCCATATGACAAAAAAAAAAAATATGTTCAACTAACGATTTTGTAAAAGAATAACTAGTCACAAAATATATACATACATGACATTTTGCTACTTTGATTTTGTTTTGATAATTTCTAATAGTACTTCCACAGTACCAAAATTTATTATCAAATAACTTTGTCATTTACGATGTAGCAAGGCACACCAGCGAGCTCTTGTGATTTAACATCCTTAAAAATGTTTTCTTCGAGGCTAAGTGTAAGATAAGCTTTATACTATTGGCCCACAATCGATTCAAGACCTCAAAGATGGAATTCCTGAAGTTATGTGCGAATTGGTGACGGAATATTTCATGAAAAGAATATGCGGTGATTTGGATGATATTCCCCCTTATTGTGAATGGCGTTGAAGACGTCACATCAAGACGACAATAAATATTGTGACTTGTCTACTCTTTATTGGCAACAATTGGTTCTTATTGAAAATCTCGTATTAATCTTTAAGGAATTGTAAAATAATGTATGTAGTTAATAGTAGTCAATTGTTGTCGTCAAAGAGTAGGCAAGTGACAGGTTTTACTGTAGTTTTGAGACGACGTCGACGATACCATTCACAATAAGGGAATTGTTTTTCGTTATTAATGGCATACTCTACTCTTTACAACTAAATCATTACAACTAATGATTTCGCCTAAAAATACTGAAATTTTTTATGTAACACTCTACTTAAAATTTGCTACAATTTAGAAACAGAAATTTGCATCAAACATTATGACCACTTGCCACCGATGCCAGTTAGTATTGTACATGATTGACTGCCACTAAAATATAAAATTCAATTCAAACTAAAAAAATATATTAGTGTTTTTTATGGGAATTGTTACAATTTAAGTTTAAAATTTTTAAACGCACTTATAATCCTAAATTAATATTTTACTTATTAAGTAAAATATTTTTTTTTATTAAAAATACATTGAAATTGATTATTGAGGGTTTAGCTGGATCCTATGCGCATTTCACTGTTGCTAGTGCAGATCGTCAGGGAACCTTTACGCAAAGCTTCTTAGAACAACTAGAGTTATTATATTATAAACTTTCATTTAAACAAATGAGAAGCTCAATAACAAATAACAAAGTTGAAACAAGAACTCAATAGTCAACATGTTTTTTATATTTTCTTACTTTACCATTGCTACATTGGCTGACTTTTTTTCAGCTTCAAATTGTAGTCGTAAGAGTATGTAAAAGAAAATATATATATATATATAAAACGACAAACTACATACAACAGTTTCTAAACCAACCAACAACCAACTAACTCTCATGGTAATGTCAGTGTGGAGTAAATCCTACACCCCCCTTTTATCATTAGATTTATTACAGCTCTCATCTTTTCTCGTTCGTGCTTCTGACAGGAACAGCCAGTGTTGTCAGATATGGCGATATCTCGCCAAACGTGGCGACAAAAATTTGTTTTTGGCGATGAAAATTTTGAAATGGCGATTGGCGATTTACTTGGCGATATTTGAACTCCTTGGCGATATTTTTGGCTATATTTCAACGATTTCAATAAAATAGAATAATATTTAAAATATGAAATTTTTTTATGTAAGAAATTTTTTCTACAACACAAAATCTTTCGTGCAAAAAATCCAAAATGTAAATCTTTATATCTAACAAAATTTTATAAAATTCAAGAAATTTAAAAAAAATTGTGAACCACAAAATCTCATTTGGTGTTTATGAAAGTGGGAAAATTTCCTTTTGTAAATTGAAACCAACATTTTGATAATGAAGCACCAAAAAGCCTGCACGATTTCTTGCCTAAAGTGTATGATTGCGACGATGCTGCTGGTACTTACCACTTCAAGGATATGATATGTGTATACTAAATACATATTTTAGTAAACGTCAATTCAGTTTTATTAGAAGATTTAAATAATAATTTTGATCTTGTTGTTAAAGTTCACTTTATGCCATTTAGATTAATCTTTTGGAATAAGTTATTTTTAACTAGTTTTTATATGTCAGTAATTATATGTTAATGTTCTTAATTTTTCTTACTTGGGGTCACACGTTAAATTTTTGTCTTTCAATTTCATTCAATTTGTAATTCACTTACACTTTTTTCACCAACACAATCAAACTTTTTAAATTGAAAACTAAATAGATTGCTTTCAAATTCACGTTAAAAAAAATTTAATTTTTATGTTTTACGATAGACGTTCAGGTATGTGATGAATAAAGGCTGGGGGCAAATTACGGCACTCGTTATCGAACGAAATTACGAAATATTTCCATATAAACTCTATTGAAATACTTTGTAATTTCGTTCGATAACGAGTGCCGTAATTTGCCCCCTGGGTTAGCCGAACGTTGCTGTTGCTGTTGCTGTACCGTACCGTACGTTACCGTACCGTACTGTTAGCACGTTGGTGCACTTATAGAACATTTAAAAATTAAATTTTCTGGGGCCTCCTAATTCCCGCATTCGATTGCGAGCGAGTTATTACTCGAATGTGCGAGTTTTTTTACTTTTGGGATTTTCGGTTTCGAGTAACACATAACGAAATTTCTAATGACAGCATTCGGTAACGTGCATACATTCGAATGCAACTGTTAAGGCTGGGTTAGCCGAACGTTGCTGTTGGTGTACCGTACCGTACCATACTGTTAGCACGTTGGTGCACTTATAGAACATTTAAAAACGTGCGTATGCTTTACGTCGTTTTTTTGTTTTAATATAAAAAAGGAACAGCTGTTCACAAAACAGTGATGGGAAATAAGAAAGTTCAAATGGTGAATGTACCGAATAAAAGTTCCTAAAAGTACCTAAATATGTATGTTATACATTTATAATAAATAAATATGTTCATACATACATACATATCGATGGACACAAGTACACATCGTTACAAAAATTTATTGCAAATACCGTAAAAATAGCACTTTTAAAAGCAGTTGTACTTTTTTATTATTATGTTTTTATCTTCCCCTGTTAAATTATAATTATTTGAGTTGGGGCCTTTCTACTTGTGACCAACGATATGTATGCAACATGAAATAATTTTTACATATGTGCTTACACAATAAGAAGTATTGATACCATTTAAATCATTTAATACATATCACATTTACAATATGCCCATACATATTTATGCATTTCTTTATTATATATAAGAATATACACATACACATGTGTGTATATATTTGTGTACATAAGTATGTATATACATACCCAAATATTTATGTATTATTTTAAGTTAATTTTTCACACATATATTTTTAACAAAAGTACCAAAAAACAGAGCCAAAATAGCCCTATTCCATTTAACTTACAATGGTACCATCGTTGGCTTACAAACGTCACTTAACAACGTTAGGAAATTCTATTTTATGCAGGTTGAGACGTGCCGTCAACGTTACAGCAAATTTCGGTAAGCGTTTGCATTGTTTTCAATCAACAAAAACTATCAGCTGTTTCGTTAGCTTACGTGGACGTTCGGCTAATTCTACCTTAACGAATTAGTCACATAAACAATTTGAAAACGATAAAACGTGTGATATGTTTCTTAAGTCGTTTTGTCTTTCCAGACATTTTTGATAAATTTCTTTTCACAGCTCCAATATGTGATTTATGTTTTGTCTTCTAGTGTGCTTTTTATAAGTCTGGAGTATAAGATAAGCTCAAAAATGATACTTAAAATCTATCGGAATTCATCACACCTTTTCAAAACGATTGTTTTGAAATCATTTTGAAAACGATCGTTTTCCATCACATACCTGGTTACCTACTGAATTTAAAATTTACCAATATACATATGTTATGAAATTAAAAATAATGGCCGTATCCAAAAAAAAAAAAATTACTTGAGCTTGAAGTGCAAGTTAAAACAAAATTTCCATACAAATTTTGACAAAAGAAGTTCAAACACCTAATTCACACGAAGACTTTTATGAAGTCTATTTTTCGACGTCATTTTTGGTTTGTTAGCGAACGGGGTAGAGAAGAAAGAGGGGTAGAAAAAGTGACTCGATTTCTGTTTTCTATGGTTTTTTTCATACCCTGTCGGAAATTCGGTTAACATTAAGCTAACTACTTCGCAAATAGTACTGACTGGCAGTTAGATTACTTTCAATGTAATCAACTGACTATTTTAACATTGCGATGCCCTAGGCGGTAGTCAATTGTCTCACTCTGCACTACTTTCAGCTAACTTAAAGTTGATTTTTTTAAATCACCTGGTAGTCAGTAAGTTAAAAAAAATTGTCCGGGGTTCGAACATGTATCATCACACGTTGTGTACCATCTAAAATAAAAACAGCAAAATGTTAATATAAAACTGAAATGAGTTTCAAAGTAGCTGAGAATAAATTTGTTGGCTCTCATCAAATTTGATTACGTACTCAACTTAAGAATTATGCTAGGAACACAACTGGGACGAACGACGAATTTTTCGGTGCGAACTTTCGTCATAAAAAATAAAACACATTTGTTCATATGCAAATGAACACAACAACGTCGTTATTGTGCTTCACACGACGAATTTACGCAGTGAATTCTTATCGACGAATTCGTCGACGTGGACGAAATTCGTCGTTCGTCCCAATTGTGTTCCTAGCATTAATTTTGTGTTTGTTCTGGATGACATTGCAGTTAGATTTTAGTCAGTCTAAGAAAAGTTAACTATAAGTTAACTATTTTCGTAGTCAACAACACATTCTCTGACAGGGCATGTACTGCAAATGTGTGTATAAACAATAAAATCAATAAAAATCAAAATCAATAAAAAAAAATTAGACATGTAAAAATAATCATCGTATGAACGCAAATAATTTTTGGTAGAAACTTCAAAAGGGAATCAAGAAAAATAGACGCCATAAATTTCATCGTCTGAATCCTGTGAAATGAATTTTTTTTTTTGCATTTGGAGCTAAGAATATTGTTTGTAGCTAAAATTTAATGTTTTATTATACTGGCGACATTTGGCGATATTTCACAAGTCATTTGGCGAGAAGATCTGACAACACTGGGAACAGCGGTTTAACTAACATATAAAATGATAACATTGATTAAATACGACATGATAATGATGTGTGTATGTACATATGTAATCGTACATTTGAAAATGTTAAATTTTAGAAAATCACAAAGGAAAAACCATTTTTATGCTGCAGCTAAATATTATGTGGCAGATAAGTCAAGCGCATAACGGCTGCTCTGTGAATTGTGTTCGCGCGAATGGGAGGTGGCTGGCGAAAAATTCATCAATCAAAAATTAGCATCATTAACAGAATTAGTTTTTTTAATACTTGTTTCACTTCGTATACGCAAAATATTGCATATGCGATTGAAAAAAGTTTAAAATATATGAAGAATTTATGTTCGTTGTTGGTTAAGCTTGTCGAGATGCATTAGTAGACTTCAACAAAAAAAAATTCTTGAAAAGCCACAAAAAGCGTTATATGCATATACAGATGCATAGGCTAGGGTTTGCAAATAATCGCAAATTTCCATAATCGCGATTACGATTAAAAAATATGCGATTAATCGTTGTCATGAGAATGTTCAAAAGTCTCGCAAACTGTGCAATTGTGCATTTTTACACTCTCGTAAATAAAATGTCAAAAATTGTATGGAAATTTATTTACACAAACCTGATTACTTTGCCCAACAATTTTCACTCGTAAACTTAAGCTGTGCAATTGTGTATTTATTAAACTACAACTTTTTGGTTTTTTTGCTTCCTTGAGGCATTTTAGATATACACACAAACTTTTTATTTTTATAGAAATATACATATAAATATGTATTTAATTTAAAAACTGCTTGAAATTTAATTTTTTAGTTTTATTATATTAATTTTTTTGACATTTCATTCATTTCTTTGCGCAAAAGTTGAAAAGGGGCTTCATGAAACAAGTCTCGCAAATTTGCCCAATTGCACAAATGGGAATTTTAAGAGTTCTCATGAAAACCCTTACTATTTAAATTTTTACTAAAATCAAAATAAATTGTGTTATGAGTTTTAGTCAAACTGTGTAAACTCAGCCAAAGAAATTTAATTATTTTGTCTTCGAGTTCACGTTTTAATTTAATTTTTCAATTAAATTATATTTTTATTTTGAGAAAATTGTAAAGCATGTAAAATGAAATTCGTAAATCAGAACTTATGAGTATCAAAAACAATACGAATATGGGAAATCAATATTTTTCTAGGAAACTTTTTTAAGTACGAAGCATATTTTTACTTTCTTAATTTATTCTTTATTTAATTTTGTATACACATCTAATAAATTTATATCCTAATGAATGAACAAGTTCATATAAAAACAGTGGGTTTTATACCGTTCTTTTCATAATACAATTATAACAGGTACATGCACAAGCCCAGCCTGTTAATGTATACAATACAAACAGTTGTCAAACTTTGTTTACAAGCTACAAAAATGTTAGTGTATGTGTTGTGAATAAAATGATTTCAGTGTTGCCATTGAGTTTACACATGGATGGGTTTCCAATTACACATTGAAGAAAAGTACACTACACATGTTTTTTGTAGGTTAAAATTAAAACAAAAATAAATAAAAATAGAACATAAAGTAGAATTGCACACCGATTATACATGAATGTACTTACATGGCCTACACATGAGAGTAATTGCACACTCTGTGTAATTACACACCTATTGGCAACACTGAATGACTATAATCATTCATGAATGCCGCGCCTGCAATTGTACTTTAGTTACCCTGTGATTGTTATTTTTAAAAACAAAAGGCATCTGTTTCTGACAATTATACGGATGTGTTTTTTGGTGTTATAATTTTGTTTTAGTCGTGCATGTACCTAGTATAATTGTACCATGGTTCTTTTATACGAAGTTGTTCATCCATCACGATACAAATTCATCACGTGCGGACACGCACTTATAACTACATATATCCTTGTTTAGTATTTCCATGTTTTTTGCAATAATGCAAGTTCCCAAAATAAAACAAACTGCACCTATCCGACAGCCGAATGAAAAATATCTGTTTCAATCGTAGTGCAATTTTTAGGGTTCCTTTTCACCTTTGATGTACGGAACCCTAAAATTGTTTTCGCTACGCTGTCCGTCTGTCCGTCTGTCCGTCACACGGTATTTTCTCAGGAACCGTAAGAGCTACGGACCTGAAATTTGGACACAGTATGTAGAACCTTGGCCGCTACAACAACAAATAGATGAGAATTAAAAATTAAAGGGTGTTCCAAAACGAGCAATGAAATATGTTAAAATCCCATGTAATATACATACAATTGTATGAACATATGTATATTGAAACTTGAAATTTGTAAAATTAGTGTATTTTTATAAAGACTACAACAATTAACACTACAATTAAAAAAATAAATAAATTAAAGGGTGGTCCATCGGTTAATGCAATTTTGACTATGTAATTTTGACAATTTGCTATATCTTGGAAACCGTAAGAGGCAAACACTTGAAATTTTCAAAAACGGTAAAGCTAAAAAAACCGAAAATTATAAAATCGCCGAACCAAAAAAAAAAAAAAAATCGCCAAAAATTAAAAAAAAATCGCCAAAACGAAGAAAATCGCCAAAATTAAAAAAAAATTCTAACACTAAAATAAATCGCCAAATTCGAAAAAATCGCCAAAATGAAAAAAACGCCAAAATGAAAAAAAACACCAAAAACCGAAAAAATCGCCAAAACGCGCAAATATCGCCAAAACTAAAAAAAAATTTTATATAAAAAGAAATCGCAGAAATGAAAAATATCGCCAAAAATAAAGAAAATCGCCAAAATGAAATAAACGCCAAAAACCAAAAAAATCGCCAAAACAAGAAAATAAAGTGTCAAAGCTAAAAAAAGAGCCAACACTTAAAAAAATCGCCAAAACCGAAAAAACGCAAAAAACACCAAAAACAAAAAAACCGAAAAGACCCCAAAAACGAAAAAATGCCAAAACTATATATTATATAGGATGAAGTTTGTATTAAACTACATATCTAGTGTTCGTACGGAACCCTTCGTGCGCGAGTCAAAGTCGCACTTTACTGAATTTATTGAGATATTACGACGTTTTTTAAATAAAATTTGGAGAATATAATAAAAAAAAGGCAATGTGAGTCCCATCATAGGGGAGATGTGTAAACATCTAGTAATGAAAAATGTTCTTAAGTTGGAAGTACTATGCTTTTAAAGCCATGATACACTATCATACAAAGCCGTGCGATCTACGAAAAAGTACAACGCTGGTATGATGGAGTTTATGAAAATTTTCAAAAGACAATAACAATTCATCACACCAGGGTTGTTTATTTTCGTAGATCGCACGACTTTGTGTGATAGTGTATCACGGCCTTTAGTAATATTTTTTAATTAATCAATTAAAAGTATCAAAACTTTCAATATTGTAAATACATAGAAATTTGCTGTTTTTTTTATTTACCTTATTTGGTTAGTAAATGGGCATGTAGTTATTTTACGGCAATGGTTTTCGAACTATACAGCGCTAGCACAATTATATGTTAGTGAAAATTAGTAGCTACTATTGCACACAAGATGGTGTTTATATGAAGCTGTTAAGGTTCTCTGTACTTCTTGTTGTCCGTATGAATGACAATCTCAAAGACGATGAAGACTTTTAGTTTGACAAGTTTAGGTTTTTGTTTTCCTTATTTTGTTTTGTTTTAGTAAATTTCTTATTAAAAGTGCAAAAAATCTTTTTAAAAGTTATTAAAATTAAATGTTTTTGTATCCATTTGACTTAGTTGCTTTTATTTGCCTATGATAACTTAATGTACGACAATTAGTAATAAATTCAGTAAAGTGCGACTTTGACCCGCGCACGAAGGGTTCCGTGCGGACACTTTAGCCTATATAACAAATAGTTTTGGCTTTTATTTTCGTTTATTGCGTTTTTTCGGTTTTTGGTGCTTTTTTTATATTATTTTTACTGAAATTTTAGTGGTACTGCAGTGCTCATTTATGGTAAATGCCTTTACTTTTACTTTTTACTTTTTAATTCCTGTTGTTCATCGTTTAGTTGTTGCTGTTCTTGTTGTTGTGTACGCATTGCAATTAAAATAAATTCAGCAAAGTGCGACTTTGACTCGCGCACGAAGGGTTCCGTACATTCGGTTTTGAGCATTTTTTTGATGTGGCTTTTTTCCTTTTTAAGTTTTTCCAGTTTAAACGATTTTTTCAGCTTTGTCGCTTTTTTCTCTTTTTGGCGGTTTTTTTTTCTCTTCTTGGGTTCTTTAATTTTCGAAATTTTTTTAATTTTGGCAATTTTTTCCATTTTGGCGACTTTTTCGGTTTTGGGGTTTTTTTTCAGTTTTGCGTTTTTTTTTTGTTTTTGGGAGTTTTTTTGACGATTTTTTCATTTTGGCGATTTTTTTTGTTTTAGGGTTTTTTTTATTTTTTCGATTTTTTTATTTTGGCGATTTTATTCATTTTTTGCGATTATTTTTCTGTTTTTGGATTTTTTTTTCACCTTGGCGATTTTTCTAATTTTGCGGATTTTTCTGGTTTGTCGCAATTTATTTTAGTCCTAGAATTTTTTTTTAATTTGGTGCTTTTTTCGGTTTTGTCCATTTTTTTTTTGGATTTGGCGATTTTATAATTTTTTGATTTTTTAGTTTTACCGTTTTTGAAAATTTGAAGAGTTTTGATCTTACGGTTTCCATCCAAGATACAGCAAGTTGTCAAAATTACAAAGTCAAAATTGCATTAACTGATGGAACACCCTTTAATTTAAATTTTTTAAATTTACTGTTAATTGTTGTAGTCTGTATAAAAATACACTAACTTTACAAAATTCAAGTGTATGTAAAGGGTGTTTTTTTTCAGAGGTATAGAACTTTGAATTGAAATAAAACACAAGAAAATCGTTTTAATGTCCATTAATTTGGCTTTATTGGAAGGATAATTTTATGCCATTAATGTTTAAATATGATTTTGGGCATGTGGCCGCCGCGGCTGGCTCGAATAAAGCCAATTCTACAGGTCCAATTTCAACCACTTTTTCGAGCATATGGGGCCGTATGTTGGCAATAACGCCACGAATGTTGGCTTCCAAGTCCCCTAACGTTTCTGGTTTGTTGGCGTAGACGAGCGACTTCACATATCCCCAAAGAAAATAATCCAATGGTGTCAAATCACACGATCTTGGTGGCCAATTGACAGGTCCATTCCGCGAAATTATGCGCTCATCGAATGTTTCCTTCAATAAATCGATTGTGACGTGCGCTGTGTGGCATGTAGCGCCGTCTTGTTGGAACCACAACTCATCCACATTCATGCCATCCAATTCGGGAACAAAATAGTCGGTTAGTCGGCTCCAATTGCTGTGCACGGTGGCGAATCGATTCATTCGGGTCCTCTTCAACACTTTGCTCTACAGCGGCAATTGTTTCTTCGGTGCGCACTGTTCGACGTCTCTGCGGATGCGTATTATCACATAGAGTAAACGTAGTGCGAAAACGATCCATGGTTAACCGAATTAATTGCTCTGATGGACGATTATGTCGACCATAAAATGGACGGAGCTTGCGGTAAACTTCGCGAACTGAACCATTATTTTCGAAATAAATTTTCACGATTTGCAAGCGTTGTTCTTTTGTCAACCTGTTCATGATGAAATGGCAAACCAAACTAAATATTAATCACTTGACAGCTGACAAAATGGCCACCAGTTAAAAAAGTGATGCCAACTTAAAGTTCTATACCTCAATAAAAAACACACTATATATTACATGGGATTTTACCATTTTTCGTTGCTCGTTTTGGAACACCCTTTAATTTTTAACTCTCATATATTTGCTGTTGTAGCGGCCAAATGTTTACACACTGTCTCCAAATTTCAGGTCCGTAGCTCTTACGGTTCTCGAGGAAATACCCTCTAACAGAGGAACGGACAGCGTAGCGAAAACAATAGGGTTCATTTTCACCTTTGGTGTACGAAACCCTAATAAAGCAAAAAACTTAACAACCCTAACAAACAAAAACCAGCAAATTCCTATATATTTACAATATTTTAAATAAGTTTGTATTGCTTCTTTCAAACACTAATACACTCATACATAGCTCACACCGATTTCACAAGACTGTTTGCATCTCAGCAAAGAAATCTCAGCAAAGAAATCTCAGTGAAAAAGAGTTTTACCCCCCAGCGTATAGATGTTTACACATCAATAAATTTAATAAGTGCTGAATTTGGATTTTAATTATCGTTTTGTCTTATAATACTTTAATTGTATTAAGGTGTAGGAAAATAAAATAGATGCACATCGATTATAAATCGTTTCTTGTGTTTTGTATAAGTTTCTACTTGTTTATTCTATTGGAATTTCCAGAAAGCTTTTGTAAGTTCTCCAATGATTTTTGAAAGTATGGTTGAAGTCTACTAATGATTTCTTAAAGCGCTGTTAAGGTGTGCTGTTTATTCTAAGTGTATATATTTTGTATTAAAGATGTTAATTTAAATTTTTTATGAGTTGAATTCGCCTTCTATGCAATTTTGGAATAAATTCTTTTTTAAAAAAGGGAAAACATTTTTAATCGTAATCGAGCGATTAATGGCTTCGATAACGATTACGATTAAAAGGTGCGATTAATCGCGATTACGATTATAATCGCTGTGCAAACGCTAGGCTGGGCCAAAAGTCTCCATGGGTTTCAGATTATATAAATTAACTATCCAACCTCAAACAGAAACTGAAATTTTCTTTAAATCTCATACCAATATCATTACATATTTACCTCCATATTGGCGTTGGCTGAAGTAGTTAGCACGTTGACCACAAAACTGAAGATCCTAGGTTTAATCCCTGTATCCGACAGTCATTCAAATAACAACACCACACATTTTTCTGATGTGCATTAGTGTCGCTTTGTATCAGTTGTTGTAGGAAAGTTCAAGTGATGAAGGCATAGTCACTGGTCACTGAACTATACCGATTTCAACAGATGCGAATCTTAATGTAACATCAGAGCGCCCTGCTTCGTTGTGTAGCAAAATAATCGGCGAAGTAAAATAACCAATAAAATGGCTAATCACACACACACACACAAAATTTAATACGCTTCATTTAACA
The DNA here is from genome assembly GCA_949987645.1 of Tachina grossa. NCBI lineage: Eukaryota > Metazoa > Arthropoda > Insecta > Diptera > Tachinidae > Tachina > Tachina grossa. Next base: position 114,109,104 of record OX465278.1, read on the forward strand.
TCAGAGGCGCTGCAACACTGCATTATTAAAAATGTGCAAAATCACCGCCTGTCTTCTTTATCTCTATCCCTTTCCTAAAGAAGGTAAAACCTAGTAACAGTTGTAGGCATTCATTTCCTGAGTGTAACTTCTCTTTCAAAATATAAATTTAATTTAAAGAAAATCAAATTTTTCACATGTTTAGGCAGAAAAAATAACTTGATTATTAAACATCCTACCATTTTAAGTTATGCACAGTATTTCTCTTTTTTTTTAATATTCGTTTCCATTTCTTGGCTGTACTGACATTTTTTATAACATATTATATGACAAGATACGCTTTATATAAAATATTGACATTGTGTCATACTAATTGACATTCTTCTCACATTTCGTGATAAAAAGAACTAATATATGTGCATATATGGACATATCCATGATGTCAAACGTGACCGTCGTACACATTTAAAGTGAAAAGAGTCAAAATAAAACGGATTTTTAAATTGATCATAAGTGTAACTTAATGGATTATGAGCAATATTGTAAAGATGATTGCAAGAAACTAAGGCATTCACATGAAACAAAAACTAGGGCACTCGTTAGCGAACGAAATTGCGAAATATTTCAATAAAGTTTATATGGAAATATTTTAAAACTTCGAATCGAATCGAATGTCGTAATTTATTTCTAGTTGTTTTTTCGACCGACGATTGAAACGCTGATTTCAGCAAAACCTGAATGGCAATAATTTTAAAATATTGTACACTAATACCTCTTTAAAACTAATTTGTTTTTACACATATCTCTCATTTACTCAAAGAATATAATAACTCAAAAAATGAAATTTTTGAGTTAATGATGCAGACTTAATCCTCATATTGTTCTTCATAATGCGTACAATTTTTCAGATAAATATCTTGTTTATTCAACTTTTAAAAAGTAAAATAAAGTTTTCTTTTTCCTTTAAGTTGTGTGTAAATTGAAAACTTTAAACTCGTTTTCTGGCTAACTGGCTTTTTTTGAGTTATAACGTTCTTTGAGTAAATGAGCGTTGTGTAAATGATGAATATATATTATTTAAATTAAGTTTTAATCACAATACCTTGTGAAATTTTTTCTATCATGGTATTTATATTGTTTCTGTTGCTCTTTTTATAAAATTATAAACATGCAATATTAGCAAACTGCGTTTTTTCTAACAAATTTATAAAATTAAAATGAACATAGGGTGGAAAATTATTTACTCCGCACGGAAAGTAAAATTCAATGGAACAAAATATCGATCCACACGCAAATTGCAATTATTCGTTCCTGCGGTATGCGCTTTCCACTTAATTGATTTAACATCCCTGTTTTTAATAATTCTGATGTGGTGTAGTATCAGCTGTTGTTAAAAAACATTTTAAAAAGACATACATACATACCCAGCTAGCATTTGGGTGATCATTTTTTTTTTCAAAAATCTCTTTATGATTCTCCTTATATCAGTTTTGATGATTAAAACTGGTTTATCACTTGGGTGATTGAAAAAGGATTCACTTATGATTCATCTGTATGATAAAATAATTATTTCTTGAAAATAGAGGAACAAAATGAAAAAGAAGCTGCAAAAAGAAAACCAATGATTTAAATACTACCAGAAAATTGCTCAAAAATTAATCAGAAAATCGCATCATAAATGACTCTCTGGTATGAATCATCTGTAGGGTACCATTTTCTCACAACGGAAGTATAATTTATGATCGAAAAATGATCTCATATGCGGTTATTTTTCCCGTCAAGCTGCTTCGGAAAAGATTCGATTATGATACAAAATGCTAGCTGGGTACATACATATGTAAATAGATAAATATGTATTAGTCTCCTGAATAAGATATCTTATAAGAACTTTTAAGACATGAGGGATTTTTCAAATGCTTTGCTACAGCAAAATCTTATAAAGCAAACGTTAACAACACTGTTTGCAGGAAATTTATTTGAGTATTGTAGGTATAGGAGTAAAGAAGAAAACACTTCGTGACGGAAGAATTTGTGATACTAGCTTCTTTCTACGCATGAGCGCGTGTACAAACGTCATGCATGTATGTGTGTATGATCTTTTATTTTTCTGCGCACATGCAAAGGCACACACATGCATTAACATTAGTTGTATGCGGTTAATCACATAATAGCTTACCATCTACATATTACACACACACTCAAACGTACAATATGAAAAATAACAAGCATACACTAGTCAACATTACTTATTTTGAGTGTTTGTTACAAACAAGCTGTCTTGGCGACATCGCTTGTTAACACTGATATACACGTACACCAATACATCCATCGTGCTTCGCTTATAGTACGACAGCATTTATTATTGGTTTAGTATAATACATGCGAGGTGAATACATTTAAAAATCATGACTTTTTACATTTCAGGACTGTTTCCGCAGGCCTCTAATATGTGTATGTATGCATATGTATCTACATATCATTGATTGGCAGTGAATCGTTTTATACTATTCATACTGACTGATGAAATTTTAAATATAAGTGAGCAGACATCATTTAAACTCAACTACTATGATTTACGCATACGTACGATGACATTGATTTATAAGTATTGAAAAATGGAATTTTGAAATTGAAATGAATATGAATGCGACGTCGACATCATACTACACTCACACTCATAAGCCACCTCAGTTAGATTTCGAACTTCATGCAAATACTTATACTACTCACATTGATTCAGCTTACTCAACTCATGAATGTATGTTTATTTAAAAGTTTGGTCATTAAACAGTTTGCAAGTAGTATACAACAGCAATAAACAGGGTTGTTTTTTAATTCCTGCAAAAAAAAAAAGTAAAACAACAGCGAAACACATAACCCCATAATGAGAACTTCAATGTTCGTAGGCGAAGTTTGCATTATGAATCATACTTATTTTGCATCGTCCATAGGCATTGAGTTAAGGAGGTCGAAATCAACAACGTCATAAATGTTGCTAAGCATGAGTTCGATGCACACTTCAATCTTTCGAGTGAATTTGATTCATAGACAACATTGCAATAAGTATGAGTGCGCATAAGTACAAGAAATTGTAAGTTATGATTCAACTCTACTCTCACTGTTCCACTACTCATTGCTGGTCTGTGGTATGTATGTATTTTTGAAACGTAAAAGCAACAAAATATATAAATAATAGTTTTGAGCTGTAAAACTATTATTTATATATTTTGCTAACGCTCAAATGCAAATTTTGCAAAATTAAAATTTATTTTAATATATATTTTTTTTGTTTGTTTTATTTTTATAAGAATAAAAAAATTATTTAATTTAACACGTATTAGATTTTTTTGTATTTCACCTTAATAATAACATAATATATAGATTATTATATATTATTATTATTATTATAATTTAACCTAATATATAGATTAAGGTGAAATACAAAAGATTTAATACGTGTTAAAATAAATAATTTTTTTTTTATTCTTATAAAAATAAAACGAAAAAATATATATTAAAATAAATTTTAATTTTGCAAAATTTGCATTTGAGCGTTAGCAAAATAGAGAAAAGCATCTATAGTGCGGAATCAATAATATGGTAAAACCGTCGCTGTATAGTTGATACTGCAACTGCGGAAAAACACCGCAGCAATGCAATGAATGCTTTCCGAATCGCGGAACCAAATGAATAATTAGACCCAGTAGCAGGAACACCAAAGACAGTTTTTCAGAAAAGACACTTCTAGATGCTTTTACTTCTGGACCAAGACAACAAAAGAACTGCAACTGTGATGTATCTGGAATGCTTCTTATTTCTTTCTGTTATTCGTCCAAATTATATACCATGGAATACCTTGCACTCTGATCAGATGGCATAAAAAATTTAAGCTGCATTCTTTCTTGGATTTTTAATTTATGGATTTGCAGTAATAATGCATCTTTCTTTCTTCTCTATGGTAAATAATGTTTAAACCTTTGATTGGATTAGAATTTTTATACTCTTATGTGGGACTTTAATTTTTGCTAAACAAAACGTGAAAATCTATTGATAGGAAAGACTGTTATGGAAGCCTCAAAATACATTTTAGTTTAAAAAAAAACAAACACAAAAAATTTAAATTCCTAAGAGAGAAATAAAAAGACTCAATTTCTGTAGCACTAATAGCTTATAACTAATAAAATTATACAACATTTTTATGCTTTAAGTTACAGTCATTCAGAAATAAAAATTTACAAAGAAATTTTTAATTTTATCTAAATTCTGAGAAACTTAATTTTGGATCACCCTGTTCACTGTGATATATGTATATAAAATAGAGCTGTTATATTTAGCTCCTGAAGTACACTGGTATTTACCTTCAAATGAGTCACAAAACCTTAAAATCGATAACCATAAATTATATTAATTAATATTATTTTTGGTCGCTTTGTCAAAATATGGCCCACAGTGCATCGTTTGAAACTATCTCAAATTTTTTCGCCGTCTTTGCCTATATTAATTTAAATAATTTAAGAATGTGTCAAATAGTTTTATATGTGTAATTTTTTTTCATTTTTACTTTTATGATGTCGCACGTGACCAGCTTTAAATAGGCAGCACGATCAAAAGTCTTTATATTTTTCAGCAAGTTTAACATATTTTAATTTTATTACATATCTGTATTTTCACTGAAAATTTAATGAGCTTTCTGCATTTACCTTCGACGCACTGATAACAATTGTTGTTTTTCAATTTCGCTCGTGGCATTAAAATATAAAATTTTGAAAAGATAAATTTGACAGTAATTACTTGCAATCGCCTAGTTTCTTATGCATTCCTTTTTGAATCTCTGTACCCTCAGAAAAATTTTAAAGAGCGAAAGTCAGGGGATAAAATGACTCTCAAGAATATTTATCAAAACAAAACGAGCCCAAGGTCTTTTGTGATTTTCCATTCGAATACCTCGAAATGGGTTATGTTTAAATATAAAAAATTTTATGTTAGTTAGACTTGATTGTTTTTCTAACTATTTTAAACAAGATTTATTTTATTCTTTCGGTGGAAATGCCCATATGTAAATTGTAGGACTTCTTCTTGCGTAGACAAACACACACAGTTTCTTGCCAGCAGCTGAAAGCAACAATGTTTATTCGCATGTATTCTACATAAATTTTAATGGATTATGAATAATGTATGAATGAATGGATTCAAGGCTGGCTGAATCACTGAATGTCTATTTGCTGGTTGTATAAATTCTTTGTTATTTTACAAAAACCCACAATGACGACATTTGTACACATACTTGTGCAAACAAGCAAACATTCACTCAAATACAATTTACATATGAAATAAAACTTACAACATAAAAGAAAATAGTTTTTAAAAAGTTTAGTTAGTTACATAGTTGTGTTTCCCATAAACAGGCAGTTTTATGAAAAAATTGTTTTTTTTTATTGCTAAATATTCATTACATCCTACTAAGAGCATTATTTGGTTAAAACTTTCGATATGGTTGGTAATAAAACTTTAAACATATGTATAGACTTGTTTAAAAATTCACCCATATTTTAAGCCACACCATGACGAATGCAGCCATAATGTCAATTATATAATCTGTATGAAGATTATGATGGTGCAAAGATTGAATAATTTGTACATTTTATTTACAAGAATCATTTGCCTATTCTATTCACGCTCTCATTAAAATATACGTTTTCATAATGACGCACAGTGGGGCCAAATCAAATCCTCTTTTAACAACCATAATACCAATTGCCACTAAATTTGATGTGGATATCTCAAACTATATATTCCAACAAAATCTTGGCGGTGTAAAGTCGCAGATTCGTTCAATCTTTAAAACAATACGCGAATACGAATACGAATATTTGAAACGATATTCGCAAATGCGAATGCGAATACGAATATTTAATGTAAAATTTATTGACATTAAATTAGGGTTCTATTTTCGCTTGCAATATGAAATATTAAGAAAATTTTATGAAAATGAACTTCCTACTCCTGTTGGCATACTTTAAAGTTAATAAAAACTGTCCAAAATTTTAATGATCATCATTAAATAATATTTGAAAATGATACAAAGCACAAATTTCTCTAAAAAATTTAATGGATTCGTACAAACTAATATTTTCATTCATTTATTTAAATTTCGTTTAGGATTTATGCATTTATTTATATAATTTTTTTGGAAAAATATTCGTATTCTTATTCGTAAAATTTAAAAATGAACGAATATTCGGCAATTCGAATGCGAATACGAATATTTGTGCATTACATATTTGTGTTATGAAATTTTCAATAAGTTGAGAGAAAGCACATGATTTCTTATGTGAAAAACTATCATTAATATAATCCAAGGCGAACTCATATCAGGCTCAACACACATTTTTTACTACACATTTGTTTTACCTTGAAAGTATGCATTTTTCAAAGTGAATTTTTGTAAGTGTATCTTATATAAATATGCCTTTATATAATTCTTGGGAAAAAGCCTGTTTTGAAACAATTGTTTTTATTTCCAATTTTAATTTTTTCATTCAACTAAATCAAATTCATAAGAAAGGCAACACTTTAAAATACGTTTGCATCCATTTAATAACATGACAAGTGATCGGTCTTATGCTAGGAACACAATTGGGACGAACGACGAATTTTTCGGTGCGAACTTTCGTCATAAAAAAATAAAAATTTGTTTATATGAAAATGAACACAACACTGCCGTAGAACGAAATTCGTCGTGCGTTACGAACTCTGATATAGATTTATTTCTATTTTGTACTCCCGACGAACGACGAAAAAAACAAACAGACAGATTTTAAAATAAAATTAAGTTAAATGACAGACACAACGCAATTTAGATTAAAAAAGGCTAAAAAGTAGAATAAGTTTTTAAAAAAGGTTAAAAATAAGCTAAGAGCTAAATAAAAATTTTAAAGCTAAATAAAGAAGATATGAGCTAAATTTTGCCCAAAATTAGCTAATATGGTCACACTGACAATAACCAACTTATCATTTATAAGCACGGCTGCCAGATTTGACGATTTATCGTCATTAGGACGATTTTTGGTGCCGAAAAAATCAAAATGACGATTTGACGATTTTTCCCTCAAAATTGACGATTTTTTAGAAGTCCAAATATTGCAGTTCTTCTATAAAAAAGCGACTATTTCAATTCATGAATTACTTATCTTCTAAAAGATTTTAGTGTAGTTTTGACCACTCTTTATTTTATATTGATATCTATATAAATTGATATTCCAAAAAAAAAAAAAAAAAATTGAAAAAAAGGCCAAGTTCCTATAAAAAATTTCGGGCATCAAGACTACTGACACCAAGGCTTGGACATAATTTTACCACTGAGAGGAAAAAATTTATAAGGGGTTAAAAAAGAACAATGGTCAGTGTGCACACTTATTTTTTTTTAATTCGGTAGAATTGACAAAAAATTCAGAGAAACATAAAAAATAACAATTCAAAGAAACATAAAAAATAACAAAATATATGTATGTACATACTTACATATATATAAAGGGTAAGTGCAAGGAGTATCAAACTAAAGAGGTTCCAAAAGCGCATTTAAAACTTCACATGTGATTGGAAATTAAACTGGCATAAACAATGAAGCATTTCCAATAAAAAAGTGTGATCCCCAGTTATTTGCCCTTACCCATTATATATATATATATATGCTATGAATACATAAAATAATATACATAAATAACAGGAATTCAGTTTTTGTATAAAGGTTTTATAAAGCTACTAAAATAACTTTTAATGTAGTTTTATAGATATTGTATCTATTCAGGCTTTCAATGTCATTAAATTTCTTCAAAATGTAAGTAAAAGACGTTTTTATTTCATTTTTAATGTATCCGACGTTTCGTTGGGATTTTCCAACATCTTCAGGGATAATTATTTTTATTGAAATCTGGTAACATTGGTAATATATAAAAAGAGCGACTTTAATATATATATATATATAGGGTGTTTTTTTAAGGGGTATAGAACTTCGAATTGAAATAAAACACAAGAAAATCGTTTTAATGTCCATTAATTTGGCTTTATTGGAAGGATAATTTTATGCCATTAATGTTTAAATATGATTTCGGGCATGTGGCCGCCGCGGCTGGCTCGAATAAAGCCAATTCTACAGGTCCAATTTTCAACCACTTTTTCGAGCATATGGGGCCGTATGTTGGCAATAACGCCACGAATGTTGGCTTCCAAGTCCCCTAACGTTTCTGGTTTGTTGGCGTAGACGAGCGACTTCACATATCCCCAAAGAAAATAATCCAATGGTGTCAAATCACACGATCTTGGTGGCCAATTGACAGGTCCATTACGCGAAATTATGCGCTCATCGAATGTTTCCTTCAATAAATCGATTGTGACGTGCGCTGTGTGGCATGTAGCGCCGTCTTGTTGGAACCACAACTCATCCACATTCATGCCATCCAATTCGGGAACAAAATAGTCGGTTAGTCGGCTCCAATTGCTGTGCACGGTGGCGAATCGATTCATTCGGGTCCTCTTCAACACTTTGCTCTACAGCGGCAATTGTTTCTTCGGTGCGCACTGTTCGACGTCTCTGCGGATGCGTATTATCACATATAGTAAACGTAGTGCGAAAACGATCCATGGTTAACCGAATTAATTGCTCTGATGGACGATTATGTCGACCATAAAATGGACGGAGCTTGCGGTAAACTTCGCGAACTAAACCATTATTTTGGAAATAAATTTGCACGATTTGCAAGCGTTGTTCTTTTGTCAACCTGTTCATGATGAAATGGCAAACCAAACTAAATATTAATCACTTGACAGCTGACAAAATGGCCGCCAGTTAAAAAAGTGATGCCAACTTAAAGTTCTATACCTCAATAAAAAACACCCTTTACATATGTACATATGTAATTGCAATTAATGATAGTAGAGTATAAACATTGACTTAATATTTTATCTTTTATTCCAATTTACTTTTAAGTTTTCGAGATGAATTTTAAAGAGACATAAAATGTGCAACATAAAACACATAACGTAAAAAATAATTGCAAATATAAATAAAATAAAATAAAATATCACAGCATTTTCTTAACTTCTAATATCACAGTCGGAATTACACTAAAGTCTAAGCTAATACAATGCTATAGCTGGCATTGGTGTTGTCTTTATCTGTTTTACTGTTCATTGCTATGTCCATTTTCTGTTGTATACTTAAGCTTTCCAAAGTATAACGTTTATTGTGCCTTCTTTCTTTGTGAAGTATTTTGAAGTTTTCTAAGTCAGGTATATGCAGTGTTGCCATATTTATTTGTTCAAAAATCTTCAAGTCTAGCAAAAAAAACTTTTTTCGTGACCAAAAATCTTTTTTGTTATTTTATTGAATGAAAATGAGTTAAAATTTATTTTGTTTCTTGTGCTCTATTAAAAATAAAGACAAATAACACAAAATATTTAATGTATAGAATATGTGTGAGATCATTATGAAGCAAATCAGAAAATTTGTAAGTAGTTTGGTCAAAAAATCCCTCAATAATATATTAAAAATACCAAAAGTAAAATTTTTAAAAATCTTATTTTAAGATAAAAAAAACTTTTTTGTCGTTTTAACATGTTTAAAAACTTCAAAAATAAGATAAATCTTCACATATGGTAACACTGGGTGTATGTAAGTTGTCGATGCAGTGTTGAGATAATGCAGTAGAATGTCGGCTCTTTTTGATATCTGTCTCGTGCTCAGCAATTCTTATTCCCAAATTTCTTTTTGTTGTCCCGATGTACACTTGTTTACATTTTTCATTTGCCCCCCCCCCCCCCCCATTACATTTAATTTCGTATACAACGTTGCTTTGTTCCTTTTTGTTTATTTTTGATTTTAGATTAGTGAATAGTGTATTTGTAGTTTTGTTTGATTTATGTGCAACTATAATTCCTTCTTCTTTTGTAATTTCTTTTATATTGGTGGTTTCAGTTAATTTTGATATGTAAGATAAGCTTAAGTATTTTGTGTTGCCAGATCTTGTTGCATTATCCTCAGTTCTATGGTTTATTGATCTGTATATCAGATTATTCATTAAATTTGGGGGATAATTATTATTTTTCATTATTTCTTTAATTATTTTAATATTTTTAGTTTTATATTTGTCGTTACTCAGGACTAAAGCGTTATTAATAAAATTAGAAATTGTATTTATCTTTTGCTTAAGTGGTTGCGTTGAATTATAATTTATTATTCTGCCGGATGCTATCGGTTTTATATACCAATCTTTTATTTGACAAACATTTGTAACTACAAAGACCATCCATTTATGAATTTAAACTTTAGTGCAAAATTTATTAAATCATTGGTAGGAATAAATAATTCATCCCCAAGGCACAATTCTTTGGCAAATATTAGTTTACTTATAGTTTCAGTTTTTAACCGATTTCTTTGTTCTGTTTCAATGATTTTCATGACAGAAAATGACCGCTCTGCGGCCTCACTGCTATGTGGCAAAATAGTAGGGTGATCGATTATTCGACTTTTTCCAGAAACCGGTTTTCGAATAGTTCGAATATTTGAAATTATGAAAAACCCGGTTTCGGTTTTTACAATTCAGGAAAAACCAGCCAACCGGTTTTTTTAAGTAAGAAAATTATTATACAAAAGTTTTGATTTTAAATTGCTTTATAAAAAAAAGGGTTAACAGTTCATGTAAATAGTTACTATAAAACAGTACCGAAATTAAAGGTAAAACATAAAAATTAACTTCATATACTTATGTATAGTATATAAATATTTATATATAATATACAGTTGAGGAATAGACTCTACATACAACCATAATTTTTTGGGTTTGTGGAAACTATGTTTATACAAATAATAAAAAAATAATTATAGCACCTACAGTAGGAAAAATATTAAAAATACATAGGAGAAAAGTCTGCATACAGGCATAAAATACATGAAAAAATACGTGCAAAATGTTTGATGTCGTCAACTTGTTTGAAAATTCTGTGATTTCCGGTACCAAGCCGTCAAAAAATGGCATCCAAATATGGTCTATTATGTTGTTATTATAATTATTTTTTAATTTTTTGGATAAACATACATATTAGCAACCTAAATATTGGCACATTTAATTTTTTGAATTTCTTCCCAAGTTTCCTCAAACCCCAAAAATTATGGTTGCATGTAGAGTTTATACTTTAATGGTATATACATACATATGTACATATGAATGTATGGACAAGGTGGATATCTACCTCTATATAAAAAATGAAGCAAAACGACAACAAAACTAAAAAACACTTTTTGCAACTGTATTTTGACATCCATTGCACACCATAAGGCCAATTAAATTCGCCTCTACTATTACCACAAAAAATAATTTCTCTTAATTTCATCTTTCAGTAAAAAAATACTTACGAAAATCAACAAAACATGCAAAATGTACAAATCGAAAAGTATTCGACTCAGACGGTTTTTAAACAGTAAATAAACCGGACTATTCGACATTCGAAAAATCAACATTTTGAAAAAACCGACAACCGTATTTTGAAAAAACCGGTTGAAAAACCGAGTCGATCAGCCTACAACATAGGCAATTGACACATACATATATCGACTTAAATAACAATATTCGGTAGATTTCAGGCCTTGTTCGGTAGAATTGTTAGATTGTTAAATTCACAAACATATTCGGTAGAATCTACCGAATATCGGTAGAAGTGTGCACACTGACAATGGTTTTCCCAATAAACATGTAAAATAAAAACTTGGTATACACTAGGGCATGTCGATTTTATTTTGCAAAAATCGTATAGCAGAAACGTAATCTGCACGAAATTTTGAGAAAATTCTCCGAAAAAAAACCACGTGTCTAAAATCAATCCCTATATCGCGCCTCTCGACATGCAAATATATTTTCTCTTCTTTAAAACATTTTTTTATCTCATAAATTGGCTTGTTTTTATGGCAATTGCCAATTTTTGAAATTAAATAAAGACATTATGTCAAATAAATATACTTTAGTATTTCATGTATGAAAATACATATTTTATTTTTCTTTTTGCCTTTTAAATACTTTTATTGTTGCCCAATGTGGTAGCTAATGCTAAAAAGGTGGTGGAAAATAAAATAGATGCACAGTTGAATTAAGATGCTTGTTTTGTAAAGATTTTTGTTTGTTTTTTTCAAACTTATTATATTTGTATATTGTGATTCTCAATATAGTGTTAAGAGTCTTATTATAAACATACGGAGTTTGTTAGCTAAACTCAAAAATTTTTTGGGTTGAAGGCTACTGACGAGTTCCAAAAGCGGGAATGAAATGCATATAGACAATTGCTTAACCATAAAAACAAGCCAATTTTTGAAATTAAATAAAGACATTATGTCAAATAAATATACTTCAGTATTTCATGTATGAACATTTTTTTTTTTAATTACAATTTTTTTAAATAAAAAAATGTATGTACTGGTATAAATGCTACTAAATTCGAATCATTCTCCACGTACTTCCTGCTTTTAATTTTTTCGCGAGCTACCTTAGACTTATACATAATATGTGGTTAAAGTCAATGGCGCATAGTCATAGTCATAAACAAAGTACACTTTAAGAGTTTAAAACCAGTATTGCCATACAAAATACTGGTTTTAAACTCAATAAGTATATATACTTTGTTTTGGCTATGCGCCAATGTCTTCAAATAAGGCTGGCAGTAGCCAAACAAGAAGCTCATGAAGAGGATATAAATTTTCACGTCGAAATGCGCGGGTATAGGATTTGATTTTACACCCGTGGTTTCTTTGCTAAATTTTCTTAGAATTATTTTTTAGAAATCGAGTTTTTTTATTTTTCGATAGAAGAAATCTAATGTATCGAAAAATGTAAAAATCACGATTACAAAAAAGCAATGAGTTAGGGAATTTCTATATTAAGGTAGCGATATGTAGGTTTCGTTTTTGCTATACGATTTTTTATCTATACTAATCGACCCGGCTTAGTATACACGTTAAAAAATTCATTTTCATTTGTCCGATTTTTTTTGACGATTTTTCAAGTATAAAATGACGATTATTTTATAGTTTATCGGGATTTCGAAGATTTTTCGATAATTTTATATGGCAGCCCTGATTATAAAAGCTGAATTCGCAGAGTAACTTCGTCGTTATTGTGCTTCACACGACGAAGTTACGCAACGAATTCTTATCGACGAATTTGTCGACGTGGACGAAATTCGTCGTTCGTCCCAATTGTGTTCCTAGCATTAATCAATATTTAACTTTTCCATTAGTTTTCTCGATTTGCTGACATGCAGCGCAGAGATTGTTGCTGCTGCTCATTTTGCTTCATGTCAACATGAACATTTTTATCAAGAGTCAACCAGCCAGGCATACAAACATACATATATATATATATATATATATATATATATATATATATATATATATATATATATATATATATATATATACATATGTCTGCATGTATGGAATTTTTTTAAAGCAAAAAATATGTTTGTATTTGTCCCTGGCCAGACTTGCAATTTTTGTTGCAGCAATTCTTGAGTTCATTGGTGAGAGAGGTGAGAAGATTGGGGAGTGGTACACAGTTTCATGTGCTCGGCAATTCTCTTTTAAACTGAAATTCGTAATTGTTAATTTCAAGTTGTTAGTTGTATTTGACGTTTTTTATAATTTTATTTCTTCAGTTGTATGAAAAACAAAAAAATATAACAAACAATAAATAGAAATATTAGTTTTTCAAGGAAATTTATGGTGAAAATATTTTTTTTTAATGCATAATTGCAATATTAGAATTTCATAATGTGGACACTTATGCAATTTGAGAGCAGAATTTTAAGAAATTGCAGCAACAAAAATTGCAAGTCTGGACGAGGACTTTCAGTTCAATTTTACTCATTTATGTCGCACATATTGGTGTGTGTGAATGTTGTAAATAAATATCATGTTTGTTAAATAAAAATTGTGAACTGGCGAACTTTTATTTTAGAAAAATTCTTTATAGCCGCAAACTTTCATTTATAATGGAGAGTTCTATCCATCAATTCTTTTAGTTTTCCAAAGGGGCTTTTGCTGTATTTAATACTTAATACTATTGAAGATTATTCGATTAAAGTCGTATTGGTTATTTGCTATACAAATATTGGAAATGTTTGCTGACATAAAGAAATTTTCAATTTAAAGTTTCAATTTGAAAGCATTTATTTTTGTTTTCATAGAAGAGGGAAATGAACAATAAATTTTTTTTATAAACTATAAAAACAAGTATTTCATTACGATGTAAGGATTTATGTTCAGTTAAGCTTTAGCTGATTTCTGTATATTTAAAATATTCCTATCGTCACCCAAAATCCAAAAGACCGTAACAACCAAAAAATTTAAAACATACTTTTTTATTGATTATGATGTGATTAACCGAAATACATATTTTCCTAAAATTTTAATCACATATGTTCAAAAATACAGATTTTATTCATTATTCAATTTGGTACCTAACATATAAATAGTATTAAATTTATGAAGTTTTTTGCTTCTCCTGTAAAATAATAAAAAGTGTACTTACGGCCTTTTGGATTTTAGGTGACGATATGTAGATTCCACATTACAGCCAGTTAATTCGCCGAAACATTTTATGAAAATCACTAAAATTTTTAACAGATTTCTGTTGAAACTCTTATTGGAACAGTAAATCTATTCGTTATATGGAAACTACATCTTCAGGTGAAGAAATTATATTTATCTTAGTTAATTTTTAATTATTATTGTTCGAACTTAATTTTTTTTTCTATATTTATGATTTGATTAGGCTAAAGTTCGTATCGCTTTGTAAGCCAAATTACATGTGATAATTATTAATGTATTTGTTCATTAAGTTAACACCAAAGTTAATTGTAAATATTCTGACAAACACGTAGTAGAACGGAACAACCAGCTGTTCAAAGGCCACTACACCATCATCATCAGCGTTCTCCGTGTTTGGTCCACTGTGTGTGGTGGTGTCAGTTGATATAGCTTTTCTGCTTTATATACGCAACTTTTTTTGCAAGTGGAATATGTGAATCGTTTTGATTCATCGTATTTCAATATGCTGAAAGCTTTTATGCAATAAAAGCTCAATTTTACCATCTCTAAATTTACAACATTGCCATTGTCGTTTGTACTTTACTAATTATGCACGTCGCAGGAAAAAATACACATTACCATCAGATCTACTTGCGATATAATGACTTACTTTTCTGATTGCAAAATTTCCTTACTCGCTTACAAATCATATTATAAAGTTTTAAAAAATTCTGTACAAGTAGATAAATGAGGAGAATTTTTCTTTTCGATTTAATAGATTACGTGAACATGTTGCCAAATAAAAAAAGTAAGTACTTCTCAAGAATCTATTACTTTAGTCTCACGCCTTGTTAAAATCATGTAGTTGGTAATCCAGTAGGGAAGATCGATCTTCCACCAAAAATACTTAATTCCAAACCAGATTACCTTTTTTGAAATTTTTTGCTGGGAAATAAAATATATTAAATAAAAATAAAATATTGAAATAAAATGTAGTAAAAAAACTCTGTGCCACAGCAGAGAAAATTTGGTTTTTTTAAATAAGCACTTAAGTGGAAACAAGATCCGTCGCTCATTACACTCAAAATATTTCATACACGCAAAGAAAATATATGGTTGTAGAATGGTTGAGAAAACAATATTATGTTCTCTGAAACAAATGTGTGGTCGTCGAAAACTAGTTATTGTTATTTTAAACATTTATTTCGTTACAATAAACAGAGTAATGTTTGAATTTAATAATTACATTATCTCATCCATAAAAAAGTGTGATATTGTTAGAGTTTAACAATATAGTATTGTTAAAAATTTATGACTACAACATAATTTGTATTATTATTTAAAAATAATATGATGTAAATAACAATATAATATTATCCAAAACTTACTATGTTAAATTTTTAAAAAAATCTTTTTCAGAAACATCCGTCAGTTCAGTATTTCGTTTGTAAGCTATCGGCATTGTACGGGTGGTAATAAATAAATAAATAAATAAATAAATAAATAAATAAAGAATAAACAAAAGGGTAGACCAATAAAAAATATATAAACATTTGCGTATCTCTTTATACAGACATGTCAGTATGTCGTGTAAGTATACATTTCTATATATACATTTTATTTCAACAATATTAAATTATTTTTATTTAGATTTTGACGCTCAACTGTTTCTACAATAAATATATGATTAAAAAATAAAATAGTATTATTATATTAAATAATACTGTGGTCGTATTTAACAATATTAATATAATATTAGACCATGGTATGGTGAGTCTCAATTATATTTTAGTCACATCTAACAATAGTGTTGTGATATTTACAATACTAAGATTATAATATAATTAATTCAGATAATATTATAATTAACTCAGATAATATTATAATTAACTTAGATAATAATATTGTTAAAGTTTTTTTTTCTATTAACAATAATATGATTTGAACTACAACCATATAATTCATTCATAGTATGTTGCTGTTTAATTATGGTTACCTCAACCATATTTTTTCTTTGCGTGTAGTTAAAATAATAAAATAAAATAATAAACAATAATAAAATAAATAATAATAAATAATAATAAAAATATTAAAATAATATTATTTTACGAAATACTTTTTGTCTGCAAATAAAAAAAATTTTCTATTTTTACAAATTTTTTTTAGTAAGTTTACGAAAAACAATGTTTATATTAAAAAGAAATTCGTGACTCATGAAAATACATTTTGTGTAATGTACGAAATTTTTTGTAAAATTAAAATCTGTACAAAAAATAAAATCTGCAAAAAAAAACTATATTTTCTAACATTTGGGAAATATTTTTTTAGTATAATCTGTAATTCTTGTAATTGTAGGTTGTAATAAATAAGAAAAGAAAAAGGTAATTTAAGGGGAATTGTTACAGCATCTGTATTCCTCATACATCACATACACACACTCGTACATATATACTAGTCTCCTGCACAAGATATCTTATAAGAACTTTTAAGACATGAGGGATTTTTCAAATGCTTTACTACAGCGAAATCTTATAAAACAAACGTTAACAACATTGTTTGCAAGAAATTTTTTGGAGTATTGTAGGTATAAGAGTAAAGAAGAAAACACTTCGTGACGGAAGAATTTGTGATACTAGCTTCTTTCTACGCATAAGCGCATGTACAAACGTCATGCATGTATGTGTGTATGATCTTTTATTTTTCTGCGCACATGCAAAGGCACACACATGCATTAACATTAGTTGTATGCGGTTAATCACATAATAGCTTACCATCTACATATTACACACACACTCAAATGTACAATATGAAAAATAACAAGCATACACTAATCAACAGTACTTCTTTTGAGTGTTTGCGACGTGAATACATTTAAAAATCATGACGTTTTTACATTTCAAGACTGTTTACGCAGCTCTCTAATATAAACACACATACATACATATTTTGCACTGAAAATCACGAATCAAACTGGGAACACAACTGGGACGAACAACGATTTTTTTGTGTGAACTTTCGTCATGGAAAATAAAACGCATTTGTTTATATGAAAATTAACACAACAACACCGTCGAACGAAATCCGTCGTGCAAGACGAAATATGCGATATATGTATTTATTTCTACGAGTATTTCTTACGCCTATGAGTCTGAACACAATGTAACGAGAATTCATTGCGGTGCGGTTTTTCATACGATTTTGAAGTAAAAACCCGCAGTGCGGAACGGCATAAATTTAAAATCTATTTTATTTTCATTGCGAACTTTCTTATTCTCTCAATTTTTGACTCTCTTTCTCTTTCTGATGTTGCCATAGTTTTTGAATAATTGGAGGTGTTTACAACAAAAAACATGATTTTGAAGTTCAAAAATGTTTGACATAAAATATAAAAGCTTGAAAAATTTATCAAATATATCTGCGAATGTATAAAATTTAAATCATTTTTGGTCTTTAGTTACTGCCATTACAAGATATTTAACAGAAAGAGTAAATTTTTTATAAAAATGTATGAACAAAAAAATTAATAAAAATTTAACCAAAAAATTACAAGTATTGTTGTCGCCGTCTTCCGTTGTATTATGTTTATTTTTCTCTTCCCCAACGAGAAATCGCACCGCACCGCAAACATTGGGGCATACTCATAGTCAAAACAAAGTAAACTTTAAGAATTTAAAACCAGTATTTTGTATGGTAATACTGGTTTTAAATACATAAAAGTATACTTTGTTTTGACTATGAGTATGCGCCATTGTGTTTAGTAAACTCTATGACAGTAAAGGCAAAACTATAATATGAATAAGCCGGCTTAAGCTAATGTCAGAATTGAACGATAAGTCTCTCAAATGCTTAAACAATTCAGATGTGACTTCAATTCAGATTTGTGACAATGTACTTACATGTACTTAAGTATTCTTTAGCCACAGCTGCACATCTAGGTATAGTCAATAATTTTGTTTCTTCTCATAACTCCTAAATGAATGCAATTCAATCAAACTAACTTGAAAGAAGGTCCTAATCTATTAAAAATTCACATATAAATATATCCATCACCTTATTACTTGTTTTATTTGTTTTGCCTAATAAAAAATACAAGTGAATATAACGGGTGTTTTTTTAGAGGCATAGAACTTCGAATTGAAATAAAACACAAGAAAATCGTTTTAATGTCCATCAATTTGGCTTTATTGGAAGGATAATTTTATGCCATTAATGTTTAAATATGATTTCGGGCATGTGGCCGCCGCGGCTGGCTCGAATAAAGCCAATTCTACAGGTCCAATTTTCAACCACTTTTTCGAGCATATGGGGCCGTATGTTGGCAATAACGCCACGAATGTTGGCTTCCAAGTCCCCTAACGTTTCTGGTTTGTTGGCGTAGACGAGCGACTTCACATATCCCCAAAGAAAATAATCCAATGGTGTCAAATCACACGATCTTGGTGGCCAATTGACAGGTCCATTCCGCGAAATTATGCGCTCATCGAATGTTTCCTTCAATAAATCGATTGTGACGTGCGCTGTGTGGCATGTAGCGCCGTCTTGTTGGAACCACAACTCATCCACATTCATGCCATCCAATTCGGGAACAAAATAGTCGGTTATCATGGCTCTATACCGGTCTCCATTAACGGTAACTGACTCTCCAGCATTATTTCGGAAGAAGTATGGCCCAATGACTCCACCAGCCCATATAGCACACCAAACAGTCAGTTTTTGTGGATCTAATGGCGTCTCAAGGGTCTCATGTGGATTCTCTTCACTCCAAATGCGGCAATTTTGCTTGTTGACGTAGCCATTCAACCAAAAATGAGCCTCATCACTGAACAAAATTTTGCGATGAAAATCAGCATCGAGATGAATCTCATTTTCGGCCCATACACCAAAATCACGACGCATTGCATGGTCTCGCGGCTTTAATTCTTGCACAAGCTGGATCTTGTAAGGTCGCAAGCCAAGATCTTTGCGCGAAATCTTCCATAAAGTTGATGGACAAAGTTCCAATTGCTGTGCACGGTGGCGAATCGATTCATTCGGGTCCTCTTCAACACTTTGCTCTACAGCGGCAATTGTTTCTTCGGTGCGCACTGTTCGACGTCTCTGCGGATGCGTATTATCACATAGAGTAAACGTAGTGCGAAAACGATCCATGGTTAACCGAATTAATTGCTCTGATGGACGATTATGTCGACCATAAAATGGATGGAGCTTGCGGTAAACTTCGCGAACTGAACCATTATTTTCGAAATAAATTTGCACGATTTGCAAGCGTTGTTCTTTTGTCAACCTGTTCATGATGAAATGGCAAACCAAACTAAATATTAACCACTTGACAGCTGACAAAATGGCCGCCAGTTAAAAAAGTGATGCCAACTTAAAGTTCTATACCTCAATAAAAAACACCTCCTTTTTCACATATTTGGAGTTTTGGCGTATTCCTACTCCTCTTTGGAGTATTTACATACATGTATGGAATAGTCGCATTATCTGCAGACAATATACAAAACTATATATAGATAAGTATATATTATTGCTTCTGTGAAGTACGTTGGTAAGGCAAAAAATTATGGCTTTTTGGAAGCTGAATAAATTGCTTCTAGCTGGCTCATCTCGCACAAAAAAATCTCCTTATTCATACGCAACACCAAGTGATTCTCTAACATTATCTCCCTTACTAGCGGTCTCCACATGACATAAAATAACTAACTTTAACATTAACTTCTAAGAATTGTTAAGTGGTGCGTATCAATATACTATACAATCTTGTGCAAGACCATTTGCACAATATTGTGAATTGGGCTATAGTTTTTATGTACTCAGATGCAAAAGTTACTAGCTTGCAAATTTTTTTACTTTTTCCTCTATTTTGTTAGAGAGCCTGCCTTATGTTAGTGCTTTTCAGAAGCAGTTTTCGAAGCTTTTGTGATCAAGTAAACAGTACATTGCCTCCCTCAGTTGTTAGTGCTTCCAAATCAGTTTTGTTTTTTGCTGGGTAGTTACTGGCTAGC
Source organism: Tachina grossa (assembly GCA_949987645.1). Classification (NCBI taxonomy): domain Eukaryota; kingdom Metazoa; phylum Arthropoda; class Insecta; order Diptera; family Tachinidae; genus Tachina; species Tachina grossa. The sequence goes on from OX465278.1 coordinate 114,129,660, forward strand.
CGCATGGAAAAATTATATGGTTTTGAGAAAATCGATGAAGAATGTTTTTTTCATTGATTTTATAAAAATACACCATAGTATATTTTCTTTAATAATAAAAGTAATAGATACATATGTTTTTATTTGAACTTACGGGCCTGGCCCACGATGTCGACAAGAAACTTTGTAAAGCTTACTTGCCGACATCGCGCGTCAGGCCGTTAAAGTTTCTAAACTTTTTACCCTCGACGTGAATAATTAGGATGTACAGAAAAAGACAAAAATGTTTGTTTTCGCTTATACCAATCATCACAACAATATTGTTCACTTCCTTTCAAGTAGTTCCAATGAATGCATTTATTAAGAGAAGTATACAATGGGAAAAGAACTTTATATATCCTAATATATTCAAGATATCGAAAAACTGAAAACAAATTTAAGAAATGTACACATTAATCATATTTAATAGATCAATAACTAAATTTTTTGAATGTTCCATGCGGGAAACCAGTAACCGTCCGACTATATGTATAAACAAAAATTAAACAATAAAAATCTATTAACTTTATTCACGTTTAAAAGCAATCGGTTATGTTCTGTATTTCACGTGAAATTACATCGTTGGGAAATTGTTGTTATAAATACATATTTCCAACAATTCTATGAAAATTCCACACGTTTTAATTTCCCGTGGAATACATAAAACATACCCTTATATTTTTCTGGCATCAAACTTAAATAAATGCAATATTGTTCATAACTTAATACATTTGTTTTTTGTTATTTTTAAAATTTCATCAAAAACCAAAAACTTTTGTTTCCCTTTGCTATTGTTTGTTTATATGTATTTAAAAACATATGGTTTCATTTTACTGGATTTTACTGGCAAAAATTTGTTCAATAGTACAAATTTGTAAAAATTTTTGAGTTCTCGAACGCACTTATAGTTTGCCACATGCGTTTTATATGTAACCGCACAATTGCTTAAGCTAGCTTATTCATATTATAGTTGGGCCTTAACCCTTAACCCTTAGTCGTCACTGAGCAAGCGACGAATTAAGTTGTGCACGCATATATTAATTTTTTCCTGGTTTTTGGTTTAGTTTTTTTGAGCACGCGGAACGAAATTAAAGTTCAAATTTAATAAATTTCTATAGACAAAAAATTGATAATATAATTATGGAAGCTGTTGCGAAGTAGCTAAGTTCAATAATTTTATTACTATTAGACTTATATTTCCTATTGGGTTTTTTGGTTTATTAACTCTTATAGTTAATTATGCACTTACACACAAAACACTTGCACTTCGATTATTACAGAGACTATTAAAACTTGCTCATTGATACTGCTTAAATACGAGATCGTAATTAACTTAATTATCATTTCTTCTCATTGCACTAAATCTCATATTTTTAATAACTTGCTCGCTTTAATATTTTATACACCTATCAATGTACATAAGTATACCATAACGATTGAGTTTATACATAATTTTTTATGCATTCTTTTTCACTTATTACTAAAGAAATATTTAAGAACAAAACTTACTTGTTAAATTGATCGCTAACAGTTAAGTTGTAAAAACATTAAGCTGAACTTTTCGATCAACATCACTGCTTAACTTTTACTGTACTGCCTTGCTGTGTAACAACATATTTTACTGCCTTGCTGCTAAATAAAGAATTGAATTACAAATATAAAAGTTTAAAAACTCTTTCTTTAATTCTCAAACAGAAGCTAAGAAAAATTTCGTGATGAAAAATGCTTTTCGCAATATGCAATGCATTCTATGTTATGAAACATTAAAAAATAATAGGGAAAATGGTTTAAAAAGGCATTTTAATAGTATCCACAGAGCTGTGAATAAATTTAATTTTGAATTTATACACTAAATTGTTGAATGGTTATTAAATTTTTACTTTTTATTTAAGTTTTAATTAAATTGCTTATTTACAAAAAAAAAAAAAAAAAAAAATCAAACAACTAATAACCACATCATGTATTTTATATTACAAAACTTTTCTTCAAGTGCAAGTTTATTTTACTCTCATTTTTCTCACCAATACAGACATATTTTATTTTGCGGGACACTGCTCTATGATCGACAAAAACAATTTTATCTCTCTCCTTGCACAAACGACAACCAATTATTCAATTATAAGATCTGCTACTTATTCGTCGTTGGTGTGCCGTGGACGAGATTTGTCGTTCGTTCCAGTTGTCTTCCTAGCATAAGCCGTAAACTTTTTTTTTATTATAATTTTTTACTTTAATAGAAAATTGTTGAATAATTTTGTATGGAATATGTACAATGATAGGAAAATAAATGGGGAAAACAGTTTTTGTTTTACATTTAAAATTTTTTTTTCACGAAACTTGTTTAAATTTAAGAATAGTTTTGTACTGTAAACAAAATGATAACAAAACAAAATTTGTTTATTTTACGAAATTTCCAATTTTATAAAAATGTTTTATTTTATACTAAATTCAATAAAATAAACAAAAAATATGATACTATATACGAAAATAATTGTGCGAAATAGTTTTTGTAATTTAACGAAATTTGTAAAATTACAAAATCTGTTTTCCTGCATAAGCCACAAATGTTTTTGAACAAAAATTATTTTACGAAACAATATTTCGTATTTTTAAGCATGGAATATTTTGAGTGTATGAGTTTTTTTTTTGTACGAAATCATCCTCTTATTGCACCAAGTTTAGCATTGTATGGCAGTAAGTTATAATTTCAGTAGACACCAAATATTTTCAAATATTTTACCAAAATTCATTGCAACGAGCGTGTGCTGATGTCTAATTTTTATCCCCATTCAAAAATTAATTGACTGCCTATCATAAACAACAAAAAATGCAAAGCTATGTGTAAGATCATTTATATATAGAAGAGCAAAACATTATTTACACTATTCGTTAATGAGTTTACATCTGAAAAAAATAGCGGTCCACGATGTCGACAAAAAACGTTCGATCGATTACTTAGGCAGAGTTTACATCTGGCACATATGTGCCCGAAAAAATAAAGAATGGACTGAAATGGTTTCACTATGTGTGTTATTTGGCAAACAAACAAAGTCGCCACTAAGTATTTTTAACAAACAATATCCACAGTATCCACATAAATTTATTTTATCGGACAATTTTAATAATGAAACATTTTTAAGGGCCACTTTATAGTTCAGTTCTGCTAAAGTTAGGATTAACTATCCGGAACTTTAGCATCGAGTCATAATATATAATAAATATGATTTAAGTTTTACAAAAATTTGAAAACGCACTTTAAATTAGAGATTGCCGTTCGGTTTTAACCGAAACCTAAACCGCGGTTTTTAACCCATAAAAACCGAAACCGAAACCGACAAAAAGGCGTCGGTTTTTAGGTTTTACTTCAACATTATTATCTTGTTTAAAAATACAGCAAATGTACTTTACATTGAAGACTTTTATACATTCTAAGCATTCTATAACAATGAAAGGTAAGAAAATTGTAAAATTTTAAGAAAATTTAATAATTCTTTGCAGAGAGAATTGTAATCTGTTATCAAGAAATCTCTAGCAGATGTAAAGGAAAAAGACGACAGTTTTAACGTTCTTCGACAAGAATTTGTACTTTATAAAAAAAAAACGAACAACAAAACAACCAACATATTGCTTCACAAGGCAATAACACAATAAAGCCCTCTTCAACTGAAAGTGAAAGAGTGTTTTCTGTCGCTGGTAACCTCTGTACAAAAATAAGACTTCGTTTAAACGACTCTACATTGAGCGCTTTAATGTGTCTGAAATTTTATTACTTAGACAATTAAATATAAATCTTTTATTCTTAAGCTTTTTATACACATACGCACTACTAAATGTTTCTTTTCTAATATGTATAAGTACGTGAATTGAATACAAACCAGAGAAACTCTATCACCCCTATAGTAACAATATTTTCCCTCGGAAAATGTTTCCCAGAAATATTTTCCCTTTTCTGGTTTCCCTTATCATGAATAATCTGCCTTATCGTGATTGGCGTATTTCAAATACGACTACGACTGTATGGCAATAGATTAAAGAAAAACTGTCTTCTTTTTCACGTGAATTTTTTCACTTTTCCTTTATTTTCGCAGGCGAACTAAATTATTACATGGATAAGATTATTATGTAATGCTTACGATTGTTAACAATAATTCACCACAACAATTTTTTTCATAGAGTATGAATCTCTTTGGTTCACAAACAGTAAATTTTATGGCAATGCACCACGGTGGTATATTTAATGAAAAAATAGTTAAATCAACAGGACGCCTCCATGAGTACAACTTTAAATTAAATAAACTTCATTTATAACCTAAAATTTTTGTGACTTTTTTATTAAACTTAAATTTTTCCAATTTTCAATTAATTTTTAAGCTTTACAAAAATTCTTCGTTTTTTTTAAATTCTCGTGGACTGATAGCGGAAAAAAATTTCACAGGATATTCAAGATAGCATTTTTCTCTTCGAGGGCAATGAAAATTTCACAATAAGAAAAATTCCATTTGTTTTCCACGATAGGGATGATTATTTTTAAATCATCATTTGTCTTTCCACCACAAAACCGAAACCGAACCGTAACCGACCGGTTTTAGTGGCTTAAAACCGAAAAACGCGGTTTTCTAATTTCCACGGTTTTTGACAAACCCTACTTTAAATGATCAGAAAAATAGACTCAAATATGTTCGTATTAAAGGGTTGCATTTGTATACTCGTTTGTATAGCCAAAACAAATATACCATGGTATGTACCATAGAATTGTAGTATGAGCGACAGAACTGGTATACGAGTTATTGTGTGTGTGTGCTTTTCCAAATTAAAATACAATTGAAAACAAATAACATTTGCTTATTGTATTGCTGCTGAGCAACTGTTTGATCTGTTTTTGCTCAAAAAATACATATTGTAATACAAATATATGAAAAAACCACTATTGAAACAAATACGTTCGTTATGTTATTTTGTGGCGCAGCCAAAGTATAGAGAGAGAAAGAGACAATTTTGCTCTGAGAGTAATTACAAATGCATGTGTTTCATGTACATGTATCATTTACTTACATATGTATGTGCAATTTTGCTTTCATTCATTCATTCATCAGCCAATTATATTTTTTCTCAACACATCATAAAGCACTTATGGTAAAAACAGTTTTATGTATCTTATTTGCCTTAGAAAAACAAAAAAAATAAATGTGTTGTTTTCATTTGCTCACTGCCCAACCATACAATAATTGCTTAAAAAATCAACATTTACAACTAGTAACAGAAAACGATAAATAACATATTTGTTCATACCAGAACCAAAAAACACGCAAAACTAGTGCAAACATATGTATCTGTGCAATGCTATAGTTCGTATTGTCAAATATATTGTTTGCAAACGGGTGCGTATGAGTAATACTTCTGAAAATTAATATATTAATCATACGTACTAATATGTATTTGTACCACGTGGCGCTGTGGGACTAGAGATGTTAATCGGACAGGTTTTTGAAAATACCGGGCTTCGGGATTTAGTGATGGAGTCTCAAAATCCCGAACGGGGACCCCGGTATTTTCGAGACTTACGAAATCCCGAAAATATTGTGCGTCTTTAATAAATAAATATTAAAATAATGTTTTTTTATTTAACAATTAATTATTTTTGCATATTTAAAAGCTGCACACAGACGAACATAAGTTCATATATATGTACTTATATAAATCAGACTTTTAATTAAAATATTAAACACTAATGCCGATCAATTTGTGTGATTTTTCAGGAAGTTATAGTGCTATGACTTATGACTTATCTTTTTTAGACTTCTAATCTTGTTTGGAACAATAGCTTAATTAAGTTATACTTAAATGTATTACTTATAGTGTATTGCTTAAAAAATAACGGTTAACAGCCCGATTTAACTGTTAAAGAAACAAAATTTCTGAAAATCGAAGAGAAAGTTTTAAAGTGCTCTCCTTCAAAACAGTAAAATATGACTTAAGTCCTTTTACCTTTTTGGCACAGATATACATATGTATGTATATTATGTACTCGTATACACAAAAATATTTATTCTAAGCAAATTTTTTTGTTTTAACTTTTTATAACAGGGAGATTGTAATAATTTTTAATATAAAATATGACAGTCAAAAACATTATTTACGCAAAAAACGGTATTCAGGAAATCCCGAAAATCCCGGGCTTTAAAATTCAAAAATCCAGGGCTCCGGGACTTGCATAGTCGCGAAAATTCCGGGATTTCCGGGCTCAGGATTCCCCGTATAGCATCTCTATGTGGGACACTCGCGAGAAAATGGTATAAATTCTATAACTTTGAACAGATTTATAATTTTTAAAGCTGATCTTTGCTAAGACAGAATCAAGTGCTTGAGGAGTACAGTTGTGATCTGAAAGGAATATTAATTTTTGTATCGAATGATTTTGTACTAAATTTTTGTAATAACTAACTTTAAGTGAAATAACAGTTGGACCGTTTTAGTTCCGATGTGTCGTAAATCTTAGTTAGCTCAAGAAACGGCAGATTGGTTAGCAAATACAAAGATACTCAAATTTATAATCAGCAAAAACTGAAAAGCCAATTGTTAAAATTCCCACAAGTTCTTTACTTCCTCATCGATTCAAAATTTTCCAATTTATTTTCGTTCACTTCAAGCACAAACGGAAGGAGAAAAAAGTGGTAAAATTATCCCATATGGTATTATGCATGGTACAATTATACTAGGTACATGCACGACTACAACAAAATTACAACACCAAAAAACACATTCATTTTGTTGGTATAAACAAACGAATAATTGTCAGAAACACATGCCTTTTGTTTTTAAAAATAACAATCACAGAGTAACTTAAGTACAATTGCAGACGCGGCATTCATGAATGATTATAGTCATTCAGTGTTGCCAATAGGTGTGTAATTACACAGGGTGTGCAATTACTCTCATTTGTAGGCCATGTAATTACATTCAAGTATAATCTGTGTGTAATTCTACTTTGGCTTGTATTTTTATTTATTTTTGTTTTAATTTTAACCTACACAAAATATGTGTAGTGTAATTTTCTTCAACATATAATTGGAAACACAGCCATGTATAATTTCATTGCAACACTGTAATCATTTTATGCACACACATACATTAACATTTTTGCAGCTTGTAAACAAAGTTTGACAACTGTAGGTATTGTATGCATTAACAGGCTGGGCTTGTGCATGTACCTGTTATAATTGTATCATGGTATTATGTCTGTATTCTGTATTAATTGAGTGTAAATATGTTAATTTGTGTTTATGAGCTTAATATCGCATACGTGTGTATAAATATAAGCAATACACAAAAATATATACATAAATACTTTGTGATTACATGTATATATGTACATAAGCACATATTCCTTTTCTGAAGAGGCTATAAATCTTCTTAATATTTTGAATTTATGTACATTGCACGTGTTTGTGAGCATGTGCGTTGGTGTATGTATGTGTGTATATATATATATATACATATATGTGTGTGTGCGCGCTTGATTGCGTCTTGTATGTAGCACAGCAGCCAAATACTCAACTTGAAACAAATCAACTTTGCTCCTTGGTACTATAAATTAAACGATGGCTTCTGGCGATGCGTTGGATATGATAACGACGCGTCGATAAGATGTGAGTATTTAATTAAATTAAGCAGATTTTTAAGGTTTCATTTTTGCATGAATGTGTTAAACCAAATATATTTAAACTATAACCGAAAATAACGAGATGAACAGAGCGGCGAGAAAATAAAAAAAAATATTGAATTTAATAAAAATTTAAACGCAACATCAAAGCGGAGTATTTAAAAATAAAATTTGTTTATCACTAAATTACGGGATTCGGAAAATATGGCCTTTTAAACATTCAGAAAATAACTGGGCTGTAATTCTTTATTGATTTTTTAGGATTCCGTACACCAAAGGTGAAAAGGAACCCTATTGTTTTCGCTACGCTGTCCGTCTGTCCGTCACACGGTATTTTCTCAGGAACCGTAAGAGCTACGGACCTGAACTTTGCACACAGTATGAAGAACCTTGGCCGCTACAACAACAAATACATGAGAATTAAAAATTAAAGGGTGTTCCAAAACGAGCAACGAAAAATGTTAAAATCCCATGTAATATACATACAATTGTATGAACATGTGTATATTGAAACTTGAAATTTGTAAAATTAGTGTATTATTATACAGACTAAAACAATTAACACTAAAATTTAAAAAAATTAAAATTAAAGGGTGGTCCATCAGTTAATGCCATTTTGACTATGTAATTTTGACAACTTGCTATATCTTGGAAACCGTAAGAGGCAAACACTTGAAATTTTCAAAAACGGTAAAACTAAAAAAAAACGAAAACTATAAAATCGCCAAACAAAAAAAAATCGCCAAAAATAAAAAAAAAATCGCCAAAACGAAAAAAATCGCCAATATTAAAAAAAAAATTCTAACACTAAAATAAATCGCCAAATTCGAAAAAATCACCAAAATGAAAAAAAAAAACGCCAAAATGAAATAAAACGCCAAAAATCTAAAAAAATCGCCAAAACACGAAAATGTCACCAAAACTAAAAAAAAAATTTAAATAACAAAAATCGCAAAAATGAAAAAAATCGCCAAAATTAAAAAAAGCCAAAAACCGAAAAAAATCGCCAAAACAAGAAAATAAGGTGTCAAAAATAAAAAAGGAGCCAAAACTTAAAAAAATCGCCAAAAACTTGAAATTTTCAAAAACGGTAAAACTAAAAAACCGAAAATTATAAAATTGCCAAGCCAAAAAAAAAATCGCAAAAAATTAAAAAAAAATTGCGAAAACGAAAAAAATCGCCAAAATTAAAAAAAAAATTCTAACACTAAAATAAATCGCCAAATTAGAAAAAATCACCAAAATGAAAACAACGCCAAAATGAAAAAACGCCAAAAATCGAAAAAAACGCCAAAACGCGAAAATGGCGCCAAAACTAAAAAAAAAAAAATTATGTAAAAAAAATCGCAAAAATGAAAAAATCGCCAAAAATAAAACAAATCGCCACAATGAAAAAACGCCAGAAACCGAAAAAAATCGCCAAAACAAAAAAATAAAGTGTTAAAACTAAAAAAAGAGCAAAAACTTAAAAAATCGCCAAAACTGAAAAAACGCAAAAACCGCCAAAACAAAAAAACCGAAAAGATCATAAAAACTAAAAAAAAAATGGCAAAACTATATATTATATAGGATGGAGTTTATATTAAATTACATATCTAGTGTTCGTACGGAACCCTTCGTGCGCGAGTCAGAGTCGCACTTTAAGAATTAATTTTTATCATAATAGCATTTTATTGCGACTTTTGAATGAATGAATTTGAATGTAAGAGTTACTGTTTAACGACTTTTATGTTGGTAATACCGTGTAATTTTGCTAATGCAGAATTGTTTCTACCATGTATTTGCGCTTTTTATGGGTATGTGTGTATATTCAGTTCTTTATCTAAATAATTCTATATAGCTCTTTTTATCTACAAAATGTTTTCTTTATAAAAACATTTCCTTTAGGTCTGTTCGAATATTTTTGCGTAAAAATATATATTCTAGCTAAACCGGTTAACTTGCTTAATTTATTCAATACGATTCTTAGGATCTTCTAGTGAAGATTTAAATTTTTGAGTTACTTAATTCAATAATAAAATTAATTGACTTGAATTTATTTTTAATTAATCTTTTTAATTAAAGCCAGGTGAAAAGCTTGTTTTATCAAATTTAATTTTCACAGAGAATCAATCAAATTTAACTAATGTAAAACAATTTTAAATTTGTACATAACCCATTTTGAAATATTCGAAGGCAAGGTCACAAAATCGCAACTTTTTCCATCCGAATATGCCTTTTGCGAGCTTTGTTTTGATAAACGTTTTTAACGAGGCCATTAATCATTGACTTTTGCTATATAAAAGATTTTCTGAGGATACATAAAGTAAAAAAGAAGGCATAATAAACAAAAATCGCATATTTTGATGTCACTCAACCTCGTAAACTATAATTTCTTAAAAATTTAATTTAAATAATATTTAACAAATTTTTGGGTTAAATTAATAACATATTAAAAAGACAACATTCAAATATAATTGTAATATTAAAATATTTCTCCAGGTTCGACTAAAATCAGCGTTTTTGTTTTTGTCACATACGAATGCCTTTTTTGTTAATTATCTTGCAATCGAAATATTGTTCAGAATCAAATTTAACACCAATCATAGAGATAATTTAAAGCTAAAAGTTACGCTTGTTATCAAAATAACAATCGGTTTCATTTCACTTTAAGTGTATGCGAAGGTCACATTCGACATCTTAGAAATACCCATATACATATGTATTCAACCAATTGCATGAAAAAAATGATTAATGTAAATTAGGTATTTATCTCTTAGCTATTGATTCTAATACTATATCAATTATAAAATAATTTATTCAAAATATTTTAACAAAAAAAAAAAAAAAAACTTAAATTATTCTCCATAAAAACTTTATCTGGTGTGAATGTCAAGAAATTAATTAGTTTAATTGTCAGGGAAATAAAAAATATACAACAATAGAAAAGAATAATGGTTTTGCACAATTTGTAATTGATTTTATAATGAAGAGGTAAAAACTAAAAAGAACACACAAATTTTAATAAGTACGAGTGCATTTAAATGTTGCCAAACGGCAGAACCGAAACGCTCTAATATTGGAATTTTTTTTCACATACTAAATAATAAGCTACTCGCCTTATTAAAAATAAAAAAGTTTTAAATTTAGAAATAGTATAACTTATGGCACGTGTTGCCAGGAGCTGGAGGTAAAAAATCAACTTTAAAGAGCAAGTAGGAAAATCTATAAGTAGATAAGAAAAAATCCATCAACATTTTTTTTTGGAACGACAAACAAGACAATGCCTTACAATTTAGACCAGCTACGTTCAACCCATATGCACAATGTGTAAACTTTTCCAAAAGAGCTTTTGTGCTTTCACACCGGCGAGCGCCCAACAGCCTAACAAAGAACTTTGCAAATAAAAAAGATAAATGTTTCAAAGCTGTTTACCTCCAATGGAAATATCAGAGTATGTGTGTTTGGAGCAGTGATGCCAGAATTCCTTCACCAAAAATGGCTAAATGAAGACAAAAAAAAGGCTAAAAAATGGCTAAAAACTAGCTTAAAAATGGCTAAGCGCCATCGAGTGCAAAAATCATAAACTTTAGCAAAATAAGAAGGTATTTCATATATTATTTTTTTTAAAGCAAATCGGAAACTTTTTTAAGGTAAATAAAAACAATAAATTGAAGTAATGAATAATAAAATTTAAGAAATTTATTGTTCGAAATATTGTCATAACTTTATTTTAATTTGAAATTTATTTGCTGGTGGTTCAGCGTTGTCTATATATTTCATTGTTGCTGTAACAAATCATGAGTAGACTTCAACCACACATTTTGAATAGTCACAAACCTCTTATGCACAGACTTTCAAGAACTATTTGAGAATTCACAAATAATAATATTTTTGAAAATCACAAAAGAAAAATAAGCGTAGTAGGCTTATAAACTAATACAAAAAAACCAGCAAATAATTTGTATTCGATATGAATCTGTTTTATTTTTTGATTTGTTACAGCAACAATGAAATATATAGACAACGCTGAACCACACCAAATAAATTTCAAATTAGTAATAACTAAAATTATTTTTATTCATTGCATATAGGGCAAAATTGCAATACTTACAGTACGCACGCAAAGAAAAGATATGGTTGTAGAATGGTTGAGAAAATAATATTATGTTCTCTGAAACAAATGTGTGGTCGTTGAAAACTAGTTATTGTCATTTTACACATTTATTTCGTTACGATAAACAGAGTAATGTTTGAATTTAATAATTACATTATCACATCCATAAAAAAATGTGATATGGTTAGAGTTTAACAATATAGTCTTGTTAAAAATTTATGACTACAACATATTTTGTATTATTATTTAAAAATAATATGATGTAAATAATAATATAATGTTATCCAAAACCATACTATTTTAAGTAAAAAAAAATCTTTTTCAGAAACATCTGTCAGTTCGGTATTTCGTTTGTAAGCTATCGGTAGTGCATAAAGTGTTAAATAAATTAATTGATAAATAAAGTATAAACAAAAGTGTTGGCCAATAAAAATATATAAACATTTGTGTATCTCTTTATACAGACATGTCTGTATATCGTGTAAGTATACATTTCTATATATACATTTCAATATTATTAATTTATTTTTATTTCGAATTTAACGCACAGCTGTTTCTACAATAAAAATATGATTAAAAAACAAAATAGTATTATTGCATTAAATAGTACTGTGGTCGTATTTAACAATATTAATATAATATTAGAACATGGTATGGTGAGTCTCAATTATATTTTAGTCACATCTTACAATAGTGTTGTCATACATATTAACAATAATAAGATTAGGTACAACAAAGTCAATTGTTCTTGTAGATAACATTATTATTAACTCAGATAATAATTTAATTAAAGTTTGCTTTTCTATTAACAATAATATGATTTGACTGCAACCATATAATTCAATCATAGTATGTTGCTGTTTGATTATGGTTGCCTCAACCATATTTTTTCTTTGCGTGCGCCTTTATTCATTTGTATATTCTGCTATTGAGTCTCTAAATTTTTGGGTTACTAATCCATTCCTTGAGAAATTTTTGTTTATACTTTTTATTCATTTTCTATTTTTCAAACTTTCATTTAAACTTCAATTTATTTTTTTATTTTCACTAGTGTAAAACAAAAATGACACTTGTTTGATTGATATCATAAACCACCAATTAGTTTCGACAACTTATAACACATTGCACCGATTATAAGAACGGAGTAGCAAGCCTTATCGTTACCGATTTAGCCATCTCTTTCATATAAGCGCTTTTAGACTGCTGTAACAAAAATGGCAAATTTGAACTGGGATTAATTGATATTAATGCGAAACAATACTCTGTTGTATTTTTTGGTAGTCAAAAAGTGTTCCTTTGATACGAGTTTAAATGTTTTATGAAAAATCACAAATAAATTTCATGTTTGGAAAAATAGCTAAAAAATAGCTAGATTAAAATAAAAATGGCAAAAAAAACAGCTTATAGTCAAATGCACTTTTCTTGCGGCTAAATGGGGTGAAAAATGGCTAAATTTAGCAAGAAAACGGCTAAATTGGCATCACTGGTTTGGAGGCAGCTGATTTAGACTCTAAATCACGCCTACTAAATTTTAGACATATTTGAAATGCTTCAGTTTACCCTATTCTCGTGAGTTGCATAAAAATACTGGGTCGTAAAGAAGCTGCATCCTCGCACTAAAGCTCTCACTGAACATCGAAATAAAGGATCTTTTACTTTTACTTCCTGTCTTTTAATTTAAACAAAACAAAAAAATTTTTTTTTCGTTTTAAAGGCCTATTGGTGCCTCGTGCAGAATGTCTATTGTGGCATTAAGTCCTGATGAAACCACATATCGTTGTTGTCCATATGATCTAATTCTAGCCAAAAGAAGTTGGTAATTATAGAATTGTGCCGCACCCGGGCGAAGAGCACGAAACGTTGCCCGAACTGAACTAAATTTTGATGAAACAATTTTACCATTTAAATGTGGAATTGAATGCTATGTTATTTTTTTTTAATGTGGCACCTGCCATATATTTTTATTTATTTTTTTTTTTTGGAATATATTCCAGCAATCAACGTTAAATTTTGTCTTACAAAAAAGTTCGAATTAGATATGTGTGAAATCTACCATAAAGAAAAAATATTTACTTTGGAATACCTGGAAAAGTACTCGCAATATAGTGAGACGGGGGAAATTTTGTAGGGATTACTCTCTCGATAATCAGTGTACTGATCTTGCTGACCTGCCCACATCGTATTTCTGATGGTCCAAAGGGAGCATAGTCTATTAATTTTTTAATGCCTAAAGTCGTCGTGATCTTGCTGACCTGCCCACATCGTATTTCTGATGGTCCAAAGGGAGCAATACTATTAATTTTTTAATGCCTAAAGTCGTCGTGGTAGAGAAGCAACGTTTATTTCACGATAACTTGGAAGCCAAGACATTAAAAAAAGTTAAATATTTTCGTAAAGATAATCTATATATGTGACGCGCAAAATAGAAAGGGACCTAAGGGTAAAAACCTGTTTTGTTCAGGAGAGCCATTTTAAAGATTTAGGGTCTTATGCAAAAAACTTAATAAAGCTTTGCCAAGCAATGTTAAGTAAAGTTGTATTCTAAAAAAATTATTGTATAAAAATTCTAAAGTAGGCACCCACGTTTGTTAAGACTACTTTAAGTTGATATTTCAAAAATGTGTGTTTTGTACCTCAAATATTTTTATTAATATAGCACATACTGATTCATGTTACATCTGAAAATGAAGCTAGAAGTGCCTGCTCTTATCTTAAATTTATTATTTCTGTCATCTAATGGGAAACATCACCAAATTATCCAACTGCTTCGAAATACATAGCAAAATCCATAAAAAAATATTAAAATAAATACAATTATACAAAAATGTTTTAGTGATGTACATACAATCAAAACAAATCGAAAAAAGCTGGATATTCAAATACTCGTTTCATTCGAATAAAACAAATTGTGATAATTTTTCACATTTTTTTACTTTTACTTCATGGTTGTGTTTATCTGTTTTCCTATTAAGTCAGAAGCTCATATTTTTTAAATTAGGTTGCTTTACTTCAAGATAATGAAAATTTATTTAATAAAATAAAAAAAAAGAATATTTGAATACCCGAATGAAATTGTATTCGATTTTGTACATCATAAGCTGTGAAGTGGTTGTTGAACACGGTGGTGTTACCAGTATTTATTATTAAATCACAAAATATTTAAAGTTGTCTTTTGCATATGATTTTTTAATAAAGCTATGTTAGCCTTAAAGTGCTTATCAACTACTATGAACTTTAAAGCTAAAGTAAAATATTTTTTTGCATAAGGGGCTTAAATACGTGTATCTTTGGTGTACCATCACTGAATAAAACGCGCACATCTCTGGGAGGGAACACTTTTGGGGCATGGGATCGGTCTCATTCGATGCTCAGATGTTATCCACATAAAAAAAATTTAAATTGATTTTTTTTACCCTTAGGTCTCTTTCTCTATGCGCTGTCACATATGTATATAAAATCGTAGTGTGTATTTGTTCCTAACGCATGATCTCTGGAACTATAAGAGTTGCGGAGCTGAAACACAGGTTCGAATCAATATAAGTGACCACAGGGTGAAGTAATTTGGAATTAGAAAATAAATTATTGAGTGTACGACAATGTTTGCCGGGTTCAACTAGTAGTATTATAAAAAAAAAGAGTCAGAGAAGTTTGTCACCTCTTAATAAATTAAATATTAATTTTTAATATCTTGTTAATTGGATAGAAAATAGTCGGGATTGGACAAGTGAGCGTCAACTAGAGAAAATGTTTACTTAAAAAAATATCTTACTAATGACATTTATAATAAAAAATGTTATACAATGTAGAGAATGTTGAACCGCAAGCATGCCACGCCTCATTCGTGTTTAAGAGCTTAAACGCGATGATTTTGAGATGTTTTACCATACATTGACTTGTTTTGTTAAACATCACAAATGAAGTGTTTAAGATTAAAACACTTCCTTAACCATGTAAATAGAGTATGTTCAGCCCGCTTTTTGATAACTCTGGCAACTTTGTGTTGTAATTAAATGTCGTCACGTCAAAAATTATTTGGTACACAAGTAATTAGTTAAAAAATACTCAATTACTTACAAAAACATATTTTGTTTGAAAATAATAAACCAGTAAAAAAAGCATAACTGTTCGTAATTTTTTACAAATACAATAACTATTGACAAAACGTCAACCTTAAACATCTCAAACGTAGTGTGAACGGTTGTGTTTAGTTTTTTAAAATGCTTTCCTTAAGACAATACGTGGAACATGGTATAAGCAATAAATACACAAATAAAAAATTTTTCTATTGAATTTTTATGACTGACATTTTAATAAAAATAAAACAAGATATTGATCATTTCGAAACTCTAAGAAGCGGGATAGAAATTCGAAGCGGGATCGTGCTACGAAAAGACGCATAGTCCCGCCTAGAGCGAGACCAGACAGATTAGTGATGAGTAATTATAGTACATCTATTCAGTTACTTTAAAATGATAAGACTAACTTTCAGGCTGAAATATCCTCAATTAACTACCACTTGCCGGATCCCCTATGAAATATGTATATCTTAGATGTTTTTTCTTAGCCGTATAATAGATAAACTAACAAAGGACAAGTAATAAAATTTAGCTTACAATTTGTTTACAAAATGCTTTCAATACGTTGTGGTATGCATAGCCCAAACAATTTACGTATTACCTTTCAATTGAAAAATTTGCATGTAAAACAGAAACTTAGATTCAGTGTAATTGACTTCTTGGCTGTTATAGTTCGCAAGTTGACTACCAAAACAAGCCACATTGGATATCATGGATTCGAGATCAACTTTATGCACGACATCAGCATGTTTTTGTAACTCTCAGGCAATGAATGTCTACACCCAGAGAAAAAACAGTTCAAAATCAATAAAAACAATATTGAATTAATAAGAAACATTAACGAAAGTCTAGTCATGTTGAAATTTCTTATTTCAATATGGAATAATATTAATCTGCAGTATTAATTTATTAATTTGATTTATTTTTAAGTATCTCAATATACATTTTCTATTATTTGGAAAATTATTGAATTAATAATATTATTAATATTATTATTTTTAAGTTGCAGCTTTTGCTTGAGTGTACTACTATTAACAGGTATTACCTTCTTTACTAAAGGGATAGTGATAGAGAAGACAGATCAGAGATAGAGGAAAGCTTCATTCGTGTACGACTCTGCTTTTTGCACGTTTTTAATAATGCAGAGTTTGCAGAGCCTCTGGTGTCAATGAGACGTATACATTTTTGAACCTGTATTTAATAGCCATTTTATTGCTTATTTTACTTTGCCGATGATCCTTTTACTCAATACCGATGAAGCAGGACGCTCTGATGTAACATTAGCATTAGTAGCCACTGAAGCCGGTGTAGTTTTAGTGACCTTCATCACTTGAACTTCCCTACAACAACTGATACAAATTAGACACTAACACACATCAGAAAAATGCCTGGTATTGTTATTTAATGATTGTCGGAGACCAGGCTCCAACCCAGGACGTAAGGTTTTTTAGCCAACGTGCTAATTACTTCAGCCAATGCCACGTGTGTGTTAAAGATCAATGATATTCAATTATATATATTTACACGCCTTGAAGCCACTATTGATCATCTTGTACAAACTATAAACCATTTTACAATAATAAATAAAAGCATGAACACGTTAAAAATATGTTTCTGGAACGCAAACGGCATTCGGCAACATAAAAATCAACTTGAGCACTTCCTCACAAAAAAAAAAAATATTGATATAATGTTGGCTTTTGAAACTCATTTGACTTCGAGAAGGCTTTTAAACAAAAAATGGTTAGAAGAAGAGCATGCGGTGCATCAGCAATTTTAATAAAATCAAGATTCAAGCACTATATTCTTCACAACATTTGTGCAAAACATCTACAAGGAACAAATATCTGCATTAAAAATTTTGGTACAAATTTCGTAATATATTCTATTCACTCCCCTCCCAGATTCGAAATCACTGAGGATCAATGCAAGGATTTCTACAAATCGCTTAAACCTTGTTTGGTAGTAGCTGACGATTGCAATGCAAAACATACGTTCTGGGGTTCTCGTCTTATTGCATCTAGAGGTCGGGCGTTGTTCAACAGAATTTCAAAAATTGGCTTGGATGTTATTTCGAGTGGGGAGCCCACTTACACAGAAAAAAATTATTTGTAAATACAATTATTTTTTTTTTGTTATATCAATTAAATAATTAATTGATTTTGAACCTACAACGATTTTTGTAAATACAATTAACGAAATTGTAAGTTGAGAGAAAATCTGAAAAATATTTTTAATTAAACATATCAACCAACAGTTTGTTGAAATTTATTTATTTGTTCAGCAATTATTTTTGTTTGATTTCAAAGTTGTTTCAATTAAAGTTATTGTTATATTAACAACGTTAATTGTTGAATTTCCGTACCATAATTGTTACATTAACAATGCTTTTTTATACACAACACAATCCTCGAAACGATTTTTGCTTGTCTGCGAAAAACACTAAATGTCTTTGAGCGGAGTTGAACCGGCAACCTAAGGACTAATAAACTAACTCACTCACCTCTCAGCTAAAGAGCAACACTTTATTAGATAAGCAAATGATGAATACACACAAAACATGATTTCTTATTTCTTCTACATGTGCGCATTCCGTATATGATATAATTTAACAAATAATTTTGTTGAGTAGTTAAATTGGCTACAAAAATTTAAATTTGTCATATCAACAATGATCATTTTTAATTTTTAAATTAAATATTAACAATTTGTTTTGTTGGTTGCATTTCGATGATATTTTTTTTCTGTGTACTGGCTCACTGAAATACAAAAAAATTCCAGATGTTATAGATTTTGGCGTCATGAAAAATATTTCTAGGAATTTAATTTATGTTGAAGCTTCCCTAGATCTTTCCTCCGATCACTCTCCCACGATCGTTACAATTTGTAGTCCACTAAGAAGTGACTTACCTCACCCACATGTAAGGATGATCAATCGTATTAATTGGCTGGGTTTCAAAAAATATATCAGTAGTCATTGTACGGAAAACATTAAGCTAAGCATATCCGATGATATTGAATGTAACATTGCCAATTTTAACGAAAATATTAAACAGATTGCTGAACATGCCTCTACCTGCCATCCGCAGACTGGGTTTAATAGAATTTATTCTACAGACATTGAACGTCTCGTATGTGAATAAAAGAAGAGCTAGAAGGGAATGGCAACAGCACATATCACCTCAACACAAAATCATATTTAAAGAGTGCACTAAACGACTCCAAGAGCTGCTTGCATATGAAAAACTGCGCATCTCTTAAAAACTATCTGGAAGATCTTGATGTCACATTACTCTTTGTGGCGCGCTGCTAGAAAGCTTAGAACACTCGAGTCATATCCTAATACGCTTAGCTTAATGTTTCCTTCTGCTACAAAACAAGGTCCAAGCGATTTGTAGAAATACTCGCATTGATCCTCAGTGATCTAGAATCTGGGAAGGGAGTAAATTGATGATATCACGAAATTTGTCCAAAAAGTTTCAATGCAAATATTTGTTGCTTATATATGTTCTTCAAAAATGTTTTCAAGAATATAGTGATTGAGCCTTGACGTTATTAGAATTGCTGATCTACAGCATGCTTTTCCTCTCGGGTTCTTTGGATCATATAAGGTGTAGCCATAAATTTTGAAAAGGCTTCTCGAAGTCAAATGAGTCTCAGAAGCCAACATTATATCAATATTTTTTCCGTGAGGAAGTGCTCGAATTTTTTTTTTTAGTTTTGGCGATTTTTTTTTTGGAGATTTTTTGTCTTGATCATTTTACTTTTAGTGATTTTGTTTCAATTTATCTGTTAAACAACCCCGGCCATTTGGCTTAAAAAGCGATACGAACTTTAGCCTGTTCAAATCATATACATATGTGACAGCGCATAGAGAAAGGGACCTAAGGGTAAAAAAAATCAATTTTCACTTTTTTTTTATGTGGACAACATCTGAGCATCGAATGAGACCGATCCCATGCCCCAAAAGTGTTCCCTCCCAGAGATATGCGCGTTTACACCATGCGCGTGTACACCAAAGATACACGTATTTAAATCTTTAAAATGGCTCCCCTGAACAAAACCGGTTTTTACCCTTAGGTCTCTTTCTATTTTGCGCGTCACATATATAGAAACAAATTAGGTACGAAAAATAATAATTAAATTAACCCCACGATGGTTTTCTTCTTAAGAAATTCGAATAGATATTAGGTTATAAGCTTCAGAAAAAATATTAAAAAGATTTCATCACGTCAAAATTTTTTTTATGAATCTTCCTAACATTTTCACGCGGTAATACCATTATATTTCATCAAAACTTGAAGACAATCTGTCTGACGTTGACCTAAACTACACCATCGGCTAACCAACAAAAATTTTCTTCAAATCATCTAAATACGCTAAGTTAAAAAAACCAATGGGTTCTTAGTTATTAGTAAAATAAAATTGAAACATTAGTTACATTATAGTGTGTAGAAAGATATTTGCTTAAAAAAATTAAGATTTAAGAGAATTTAACCCCCTTATGCAAAAAAATATTTTACTTTAGCTTTAAAACAGCTTGATAAACACTTTAAGGCTAACATAGCTTTATTAAAAAATCATATGCAAAAGACAACTTTAAATAGTTTGTGATTTAATAATAAATACTGGTAACACCACCGTGTTCAACAACCACTTCACATCTTATGATGTACAAAATTGAATACAATTTCATTCGGGTATTCAAATATTTTTTTTTTATTTCATTAAATAAATTTTTATTATCTTGAAGTAAGGCAACCTAATTTAAAAAATATGAGCTTCTGACTTAATAGGAAAACAGATAAACACAACCATGAAGTAAAAGTAAAAAAATGTGAAAAATTATCACAATTTGTTTTATTCGAATGAAACGAGTATTTGAATATCCAGCTTTTTTCGATTTGTTTTGATTGTATGTACATCACTAAAACATTTTTGTATAATTGTATTTATTTTAATATTTTTTATGGATTTTGCTATGTATATATTTCGAAGGTTGGATAATTTGGTGATGTTTCCCATTACATGACAGAAATAATAAATTTAAGATAAGAGCAGGCACTTCTAGCTTCATTTTCAGATGTAACATGAATCAGTATGTGCTGTATTAGTAAAAATATTTGAGGTACAAAATACACATTTTGGAAATATCAACTTAAAGTAGTCTTAACAAACGTGGGTGCCTACTTTAGAATTTTTATACAATAATTTTTTTAGAATACAACTTTATTTAACATTGCTTGGCAAAGCTTTATTAAGTTTTTTTTGCATAAGACCCTAACAATTTAACTGTAAAAGAAATGAATTTCTGAAAATTGACTTGAAAGCTTAAAAATGTTCTCCTGCAAAACAGTAAAATATGACTTAAGCACTTTTTCCTTATTGCCACAGATATATAAAGTAACATTTTTTTTCAGAAAAAATCGCCATTAGAAAAAAATGGAATGAGTTTTTGAAGGGGAAACAAAAAGTTGTATTTCGTGGGGTTGTGTTTTTATTTATTTTTGGAGATATTTTCAATTTAAGCGCTTTTTCGTTTTGACAATTTTTCTTTCACGCATTTTTTTTTAATTTTGAATTTCTTTAGTTTTAACGTTTTTGAAAATTTCAAGAGTTCGCTTCTTACAGTTTCCAATATACAGCAAGTTGTCAAATTTTCATACTCAGTATTACATTAACAGATAGTACTCGTATATCCTTTAATTTTTATATATTTGTTTCTTCTTAATCAGGCTCAAGGTCATAATCATTTAAATAAAACTCTTATTTGTTTTATTAAATTATTGATTTTCTTTAATCTTTTTATTTTTTCAATATTTCGAACACCTTCGGTGTCCTTCTTCAGGAAAAATTCTATATAAAGAACAAAAAACAAAAATATAAACATATGTATGTACTTTAAATATATGTATGTATATATGTACATGTAAATACAAGTTTCAATTTTATATACATAAATACAACAAAAACATAATATTATCTTACTTAGAGTAAGGTCGTCAGCAGCGTTGTCAACTTTGAAATTTCAAAACGCACCAAAATGGAGAAAAAAACGCGCCATTTGCAAAAAAAACGCACCAAACTTAGAATCTTTTTTTAGTTTAAAATGTTTATTAAATTAATTTTGCATAAAAAGTTTTTTTTTTTTTTGCATGTATTTATTTATTGTATCTTCATATGTGAACTAACAATAAGTATTCAAATCTTAAATATATAAAAAAAAATTATTAGGCCCGACCAGTGTCGGACATAAACTTAGTGGTAGTTTTAAATAATACATTAGTAGTGATAATCAAAAAAAAAAGGGGGGGGGGGGGGGAAGTATTTTCAAGTAGTCCCATCTGGAGTGTTAGGTATAAGAGCCCGTGTGTCCCTCTTTTTTAAGCGGATGTGTCCAGTAAAGTTCAAAATATTACGAGCAAGCGGATTAGGATGTGATTCGAGTTTTGTTAAATATTTGCCTGCGTATTTTGCAATTTCTTCAGTCACTAGTGGCATATTTAAATCACGATGTATAATAGAATTTTGGATGTACCATGGAGCCGATGTTATTAACCGTAAAATTTTGTTTTGCCTTCGTTGGATTCTCTCGACATTGGAAGCTGAAGCAGTGCCCCATAACTGAATTCCGTAGCACCATATTGGCTTCAAAAGCGACTTGTACAGTAAAAGTTTGCAGTCTAGGCCGAGTGTTGAGTTTCTGCCAATCAACCAATATATTTGAGTTAACTTAAGTTTCATCTGAGTTAACTTAGAGTCAATATGATGTTTCCATGTAAGTCTTCGATCAAGGTGTATACCAAGGTATTTCACTTGGGAATGTTGAGGAATATTTTGATTGTTGATTCGAATGGGGGAGCAAGTATCTCTTCTTAGGGTGAACGTTATATGGACACACTTTTGTTATTTGACTTTAATTCTCCATAAGTTCAACCATATTTCCAGCTGGGTAATATGTTCCTGGAGATTGCGGGATGCCTCATAAGGGTTTTCGTGCACACTCATACAGGCTGTATCATCGGCAAAAGTAGAAATATGGATATTATTGCTTACAGGCATATCACAACTATATATTAAATACAGGACAGGAAATTTTGGACAATTTAGTCATGAGCAGCTTTTCGAAAAGCTTTGAGATTGTAGATATTAAGCTTATAGGCCTATATGACTCAGTCTTGGTAAGACCTTTGCCCGCCTTTGGAATCATTTTGATCTTGGCAAGTTTCCAGTTATGTGGAAAATACTGCATTCTTAAAATAGCATTAAAAATAAATAGCAGGATTCTTATTGCAATATGAGGCAAGTTCATGAGCATTTTGTTATTAATGCCATCAATACCTGGAGCTTTCTTCGGGTTGAGTTCAGCAATTACTTTTTGTACTTCACTCATCTTAAACCTTAAGGGACGAGGGGGTAGAGAAACTACACTCGGTAAATCAGCAGCACCCGTTCTTGAATTGGGAGTGAATACAGATTTTAAATGCTCAGAAAATAAGTTACCTTTCTCACTATCGCTTCTTGCCCAGCTTCCGGTCGCAGTACGCAGTGGTGATTTAAGATCAACGGGTCGTTTAAGATTTCTAGTAGCGCGCCATAAAGAGTAATTAGATGCGGACGTTACATCAAGACCTTCTAAATACTTTTCCAGTAGTGCAGTTTTTTCCGATGATAGCAGCTCTTTGAGTCGTTTAGTACATTCTTTAAGTCTGATTTTCTTTAGGGGTGATCTGTGTTGTTGCCACTCTCCTCGAGCTCTCCTTTTTTCACATACAAGACGTTCAATTTCTGTAGAATAAATTCTGTTAAAGCCGGTCTGCGGATAGGAGGTAGTGGCGTGTTCAGCAGCCTGTTTAATATTTTCGTTAAGATTGGCTATATTAAATTCAATATCATCGCATGATCTAAGCTGAATGTTTTCTACGCAGTGACTACTAAGATATTTTTTGAATACCAGCCAGTTGATTCCATTAATCATCTTCACATATGAGTTAGTTAAATCACTCCTTAGTGGGTTGAAAATTGTAACTATTGTTGGAGAGTGATCGGAGGACAGATCTAGAGAGGCCTCTACATGAATTAAGTCCCTATGAATATTTTTCGTGACGGCAAAATCTATAACATCTCGAATTTTTCTTACGTCAGTAGGCCAGTAAGTAGGCTCCCCACTCGAAATGACATCTAAGCCCATTTTTGAAATTGTATTGAACAAGGCTCGACCTCTAGGTGTAACAAGACGCGATCCCCCGCAGGTATGTTTTGCATTGTAGTCACCAGCTGCCACGAAACAAGATCCAAGCGATTTGTAGAACTTCTCATACTGATCTTCGGTAACTGAAAATCTGGGAGGTGAGTAAATTGATGATATCACGAAATTCGCACAAAAATTTTCTACGAAAATATTCGTTGCTTGCAAATATTCTTCACTAACGTTGTCAAGGACATAGTGCTTGAGTCTTGACTTAATCAGAATTGCTGATCCACCACATGCTCTCTCTCTCGGGTCCTTTGTATCATATAAAGTGTAACCATTTATTTTAAATAAGCTTCTTGAGGTCAAATGAGTCTCAGAAACCAACATTATATCAATATTTTTTTCCATGAGGAAGTGCTCAAGTTCATTTTTAGGTTGGCGAATGCCGTTTGCGTTCCAGAAACATATTTTTAACGTGTTCATGGTTTATTAACATTCGCAGCATTTCTTGCATCATACTTCTCATATTTGTAGTAAAGTTATTTATAGTTAGCACCAGATTCTCAATAGTAGCTTCAAGGCGACTAAAGTTAAAGCTTGAGTTTGAATTCGTTGAATTATTTGGCGGTGGAACATTTTGCGTGGGAATTGAACTAGTCTTAGCAGCATCAGCATACGATACACGTGAAGTAACTGGTTGGCTGATTTGAGCAAAAGTGTCGGAGTTCGCGTTTGCTTGTAGAGCTGGAGTCAACTTGGGTTTTTGACCCATAGCCTGTTTAACGAAAGAAAATACAGGGCACCCTCAATAGTTAGCTGTGTGATTACCTCCACAATTACTACATTTTTTTTCTGCTTGATCTTTTGGCTTAGTGCAGCTAGCAGTACCATGCAATTCACCGCAGATAACACACACTGTAGGTAATTTGCAGTAAGTTTTCGTATGGCCATATTCTTGGCAATTATGGCACTGTACGGGACCTGAACGCTTACGTGGCTCTTCAACTGTGATTTTTCGATGTAAGAGATACTTTACGTTATAAACTGGATGGGCTTCATTTTTTTTCAATTGTATGTCATTCGGCTCCAGTTCAACCCGAAATAGGGGTTGGGGGACCTTTTCTCTATTAAATATGTTGGTAACATTTTTTACCTTGAATCCTTGGTCGACAAGTGCACATTTTACTTCTTCGGGTTCAACATATGAATCTATGCCCTTTAATACTATCTGTAGGCCTTTAGCACTCTTAAGTTGGTATGTGTAAAAATTTGTTTTATTTTTTTCGAATTCACTAACAATTTTTCGGAAATCTTTTTCATTATATATTTGGATTTTAGTTTCATCAATATTACCTCGTTTAATTGGAATGATGTGAAAAGTATTTTCACCAATGGTCGACAGTAGTTTTTTAATAAGCGCGTTAGAATTTTTTTCTCTCAGATAAATAGGTGGTGGCTTAAAAGACTTATGCGATGATGTAGAGGGCTTGTCGTCAGTGTCTTGCAATAATGAAAAACGATTTTGACGATTGGTAGATGATGCGCTGTTATCCCTAGACATCTTTGGGGCAGATGAAATTTTTGAAGAATTTGGGCTTCGCCCACGCTTTACAACTGTTATATATCTGTCCATTACCACTTGTACCTTGGGTTTTGAGCTACTGTTATCTGTAGTGATAACTTGGTTTAGTGATGAAGGCGAGCCCGATGCGAATGATATCGCAGACTTAAATGAAGAAGTAATTACTAGGCAATGATAATGTTAACGATTCACTAGTTGGCATTGGACAAAGCGAAGTTGATCGCTGACGAAAAATTGGCTTTGCCGTTAAAAAAAGATTTTCATCAGATTTATTATTTATATTTTTTTCATTAAGAGTTTCAGAACTCACAGTAAAATAAGCATTTCTGCCGTTAGAACTCACTTCAAAATTTTTTTCCTTTGAGGTACTCATACAGAGTATTATTCCTCAAGGGAACTTTGTTTGTGTTTACGTTTTTTTTTTGTTGTTGCTATTTCTTGCTATGTAAAAAATATTAGTAAAGCCAATAAGCTTATTTATTAAGGTGAATATGTATTACGAATATTTTCTGTATGATTTTTGATTTTGTTGTTTTTTATATTTGTTTCGTATGTATGTATGTAAAAAAATCCGCTTTAATGTCTCTTCACTATGAAGGTTCAACGAGAACTCCGCATAAAAAGTAATTTTTTTTTTACAAGTGTAACACTAAAACAGGCTTTTACAGATCAGGGTTAAAAAAATAAAACCTAAAAAGACTTGGCAAATTTTTTACAATAAATTCATTTGTACCACATTTTTATTTTTAATTTATTTAGTAGTATTAGCAGAATTTAAAATACTTTGAGTATAACATTTTACTTTATATATATATAAGTTTATCTAATTTAATTATACACTAGGAGAAAAACAAATAAGCTGGAAGTATTAATTTAAGTTGTTTCTTACAAAGCATACTATATTTCTTCTAAAAATATTAATATTTAGTTCAAATTTTATATAACTAAGAATTAGTCCTTTATGAAACAGTGGTTGTTGCATTGCAGTAGTTGTTGTTCTTGGAAGCCTGAAGTTGCTCGCATTTCTTAATTGATATGGCTGTACTTGCCCAACGTAATTTAGTTGATTTGAAAGATATTCTAGCGCATTGCCAGTTTTCATTTTTTGAATAAATATGAGAGTGTTCATTTCTAGTCTTTGTTTTATGTTTAACCATTTTAATGAATTAAGCATATATGTTATTGGTGTATATATGTTGCGTTTTAGTATTGCTCTCATGGCTTTATTTTGTAATTTTTGTAATCTCTCTATTTGCATTAGAGTACAGCACGTATATAATATTGTTGATCCAAATTCAAAATGGGGTGTTATGATTGTATTATATATATTTATTGCCGTTATTGTTGATATTTTATCTCGTATTCGTTTAAAGAAATCGATTTTTTTTACCAATTTTTTTACATGTGTATTCTACATGATCTTTGAATTTCAATTTATCGTCTATTGTAAAGCCTAGATAAAGGGTGTTTTTTATTGAGGTATAGAACTTTAAGTTGGCATCACTTTTTTAACTGGCGGCCATTTTGTCAGCTGTCAAGTGATTAATATTTAGTTTGGTTTGCCATTTCATCATAAACAGGTTGACAACGCTTGCAAATCGTGCAAATTTATTTCGAAAATAATGGTTCAGTTCGCGAAGTTTACCGCAAGCTCCGTCCATTTTATGGTCGACATAATCGTCCATCAGAGCAATTAATTCGGTTAACCATGGATCGTTTTCGCACTACGTTTACTCTATGTTATAATACGCATCCGCAGAGACATCGAACAGTGCGCACCGAAGAAACAATTGCCGCTGTAGAGCAAAGTGTTGAAGAGGACCCGAATGAATCGATTCGCCACCGTGCACAGCAATTGGAGCCGACTAACCGACTATTTTGTTCCCGAATTGGATGGCATGAATGGGGATGAGTTGTGGTTCCAACAAGACGGCGCAACATGCCACACAGCGCACGTCACAATCGATTTATTGAAGGAAACATTAGATGAGCGCATAATTTCGCGGAATGGACCTTTTAATTGGCCACCAAGATCGTGTGATTTGACACCATTGGATTATTTTCTTTGGGGATATGTGAAGTCGCTCGTCTACGCCAACAAACCAGAAACGTTAGGGGACTTGGAAGCCAACATTCGTGGCGTTATTGCCAACATACGGCCCCATATGCTCGAAAAAGTGGTTGAAAATTGGACCTGTAGAATTGGCTTTATTCGAGCCAGCCGCGGCGGCTACATGCCCGAAATCTTATATTTAAACATTAATGGCATAAAATTATCCTTCCAATAAAGCCAAATTGATGGACATTAAAACGATTTTTGTGTGTTTTATTTCAATTCGAAGTTCTATACCTCTGAAAAAAACACCCTATACTTAATTTTATTTACTTTCTCAATTATTTTATTATTAATTTCAAAATGTGTTTCATTGTTCATATTTATTTGCATTATTTTTGTTTTACTTTCATTTAGTTTTAATTTATTAATTTTTAATCACTTATTCACGTTTTTTATATCATTTGTCATATTGTCTTGACATTGTTGATCTGTATGTCCTTCTGTAAATATTAGCGTATCATCAGCATATAATATCATTTCACATTTTTGTAACACATTTCACATGTCGTTTATATATATAATAAATAGCAATGGCCCTAAAATAGATCCTTGCGGCACTCCGTATTCATTATTTGTACATTCTGATTTCACGCCATTTACATATGTACATAGATAATATATTTTTTTTTAATTTCATAAATTCTCTACAAAACTTTTTAAAGAGATCAACGATTAATAGAAAAGATTCAAAACTAATAAAAGTTCATTATTTATTATTCTATTCAAATATTTTTAAAATTTTTTTTATCAGAAGCTTAATATATCCATATTAATAACAAAAATTAAAAATTTTAAAAACCCCCGAATATTTCTAGAAAACATGTAATATCTTCTAAGAGGCTGAACCGATTTTATTAAAACATTGCTAACTACCTTATCGATTAAGTCACGTTTCAAAAAGAAAAAACTAAATCAATCGTACAAACACACAGATACACACTACAAACTTATAACACCCCTTTTTTTGGTCGGGGGTTAAAAATATAACAATAAAAACAAACAGCCTTTTACAATATATCCACATAATTAAAAAAAATTAACCAAAAAAATTTAAGAAATTCATTATTCGACATATTGTCATAAGTATATTTATTAATTTGAAATTTATTTGCTGTTGCTTCAGCTTAGTCTATATGATTAAAATTCACTGTAGTTCAACTAAATCTAAAAAAGCTAATAATTTCATCATTATTGTTATCATACAACAGATTTCATTTCAAATTGTGATATTTTGTAAACTTCATTACTATTAATATGGTAATTAACACTACCAAGAAGTTAGTAAGTTTCACATCAAAAATTTTGTAGTTTTAACCCATTGTTGTGTTAAATTTGCGTTGGTGCCACCAAAAATTAAAAAAAAAAACGCACCAAAATTTAAAAAAAGCGCACCACGCACCAACTAAGGAATTTTTCGCACAAAAAATTTCAAAAAGCACCCAAAATGGTGCGAAACGCACCAAGTTGACAACGCTGGTCGTCAGCCGTCCGCTGGAAACTGTTTAAGCCCTTTAACGTTTCTTCTACCATATTTAGTTTGGTTATACAGAAAAGATCGTCGACGTATTTGCTTAAATATCTCGGTTTGTGTTCCAGATTTTGTATTATATTATCTAACAATTCCTCCATTACTATGTCCTACTAAGCAAATATGTCGACGATCTTTTCTGTATAACCAAACTAAATATGGTAGAAGAAACGTTAAAGGGCTTAAACAGTTTCCATAAAAACATACAATTCACGAAAGAATTAGAAGAAAGTGGAAAGCTACCGTAGTTAGACACGCTGGTAATTCGGAAACAAAATATTGTTACTATAGATTGGTATCAAAAACCAACTGCTTCGGGCCGCATTATTAATTGGTTTTCAAACCATCCGAAACACGTTAAAATTAACACAGCCCAAAATTTTGCGAAAAGAGTCCTAATAATTAGTGATAATATGTATCATAAAGAGAATATAAAGAAAATTAAGAAAATTCTGCAGAAAAATAGTTTTTCGTTCAATTTATCAACAAAGATAGTAAAAAACGCCATAAAAAATCTTAATCGCGAACCGGTAGAATAAACTACAAAAACGTATAAGTCAATGACACATATTCCCGGATTTTCTGAAAGAATTATTCACTGCGATATATTTGATAAAGAAAATGTTAATATCGTACTAAAAACAGACAATAATTTGAATAAGCTATTTTCAAATACCAAAAGTAAGGTGGATAAATTAGACAAATCAAATATAATTTACAAAATAGTTTGTAGCGGAGATGTTTCTAACAAATGTAATAAAGTATATGTCGGAACAACGAAGACCAAGCTACGTACTAGATTAGCCGCACACAGATCTGATTACAAAACACGTAAAGGAACAACTGACCAAAAAACAGCTTTAGCAGCCCACTGTGCAATAAGTAGACACTCGCCTGACATCACCAATACAACAATATTACAATATGAGAACAATTATAAAAAAAGAGATTTACAATAGAGATGTTACACATAATTAATACTCCCGCGAATATAAGGATGAACTACTTATAAAACAGACACAGAAAATTGCGCGCATACATATAGACATATATTAGCTAAACATAAACAAAAAATAAGAAAATAATTTTAAATAAATTTTAGTAAGAATTTGACTCTTTCTCAAAGCGGACGGCTGACGACCTTACTCTAACTAAGATAATATTATGTTTTTGTTGTATTTATGTATATAAAATTGAAACTTGTATTTACATGTATATATATATATATATATATATATATATATATATATATATATATATATTTAAAGTACATACATATGTTTATATTTTTGTTTTTTATTCTTTATATAGAATTTTTCCTGAAGAAGGACACCGAAGGTGTTCGAAATATTGAAAAAATAAAAAGATTAAACAAAATCAATAATTTAATAAAACAAATCGATGCTTTAATAACGCAACCTCGTAACTAGATTTTTTCCGATTTTGTGTATCTCAAAAAAAAATGCGAATAAATAATGATACATTATTTTTAACACAACTTTTGTATTGCAAATTTAACAAAAATCATCCAAGTAATTAGATTATAAAAAAACATTTGTTAAAAAAAAATAAAATATTTGTTATAAAGAATCTTTTGTCTCCCCTGAAAAGTAATAGCTTTTAAGTTACGCGGTTGCGTTAATAAACCATCGAAATAAGAGTTTTATTTAAATGATTATGATCTTGAGCCTGATGAAGAAGAAACAAATATATAAAATTTTTAAGGTCGAAGAAAAATTATCAACATACTTTAATTTTTATTTTTTAAATTTCAGTATTAATTAGTGTAGTTTGCATAAAACTTCACTAAATTCGAAAATTTCAAGTGTCTACACTCTAAAACACTTTTGTTGAAAATTACCTCAATAATAGTAGGCAACACTTTACAGGCTACATTCGACCTAAAATTACACAACTATATTTTTTCAACGTTTTGTTGATTTTTGAGTACTATGGGTCTTATGCAAAAAAACTTAATAAAGCTTTGCCAAGCAATGTTAAATAAAGTTGTATTCTAAAACAAATTATTGTATAAAAATTCTAAAGTAGGCACCCACGTTTGTTAAGACTATTTTAAGTTGATATTTCCAAAATGTGTATTTTGTACCTCAAATATTTTTACTAATATAGCACATACTGATTCATGTTACATCTGAAAATGAAGCTAGAAGTGCCTGCTCTTATCTTAAATTTATTATTTCTGTCATGTAATGGGAAACATCACCAAATTATCCAACTGCTTCGAAATACATAGCAAAATCCATAAAAAAATATTAAAATAAATACAATTATACAAAAATGTTTTAGTGATGTACATACAATCAAAACAAATCGAAAAAAGCTGGATATTCAAATACTCGTTTCATTCGAATAAAACAAATTGTGATAATTTTTCACATTTTTTTACTTTTACTTCATGGTTGTGTTTATCTGTTTTCCTATTAAGTCAGAAGCTCATATTTTTTAAATTAGGTTGCTTTACTTCAAGATAATAAAAATTTATTTAATAAAATAAATAAAAAAAAATATTTGAATACCCGAATGAAATTGTATTAAATTTTGTACATCATAAGCTGTGAAGTGGTTGTTGAACACGGTGGTGTTACCAGTATTTATTATTAAATCACAAAATATTTAAAGTTGTCTTTTGCACATGATTTTTTGATAAAGCTATGTTAGTCTTAAAGTGCTTATCAACTACTATGAACTTTAAAGCCAAAGTAAAATATTTTTTTGCATAAGGGGGTATATGTTTAATTTTGAACAAAATATGTTTAACAATTTTACGCAATTTGTGTTTAGTTTCCCCCTTGTGTTTAATTTTAAAATATGTTTTAATAAAAATGCATTTAATACATGTGTTTAATTAAATTTATTGATAAAAAGGTTTACTGAATTAACATAAAAATTCACGTTTTGCTTTAAATTTTACATATAATTTTTAGAATTCGAATTAAAATTAAAAATCAATTTCTAAAATTTGAGTAATTTGGTTTCTTACATAAGTATGTATACATATCGCACTTGTTTAACATTACTGTCTTAACTCAAAGCTTTAATTTAATAATTTTTTTACTCATTATTTACAATATTAACTTATCACTATTTATATGAAACACACAATTATTATTTAGCTTTATTTTAATTTTAATTAATTTTATATATGGCGTGCTTCTGTTAGAACATGTATACTTTTGAGCATCTTCTTTCTTCTTGTTAAACATATTTCTGCTGCTTTACGCACATATGTTAAGTTTTCAACATTTTGACGTTATTTAGGCATATCTAGCTGTTTTTTAAGCAGACTTTGTTTAAAAATAAACACATCTAAAACAGATTTATATTTTTGTATAAAATTAGACAAATATTGTTTTTTGATACAAATAACTACACAATCGATATAAATTTAGACAATAAGAATATTTGAACAACAATTTACACAAAATATGATCCTAAATTTGAGCTAATGTTTTAGAGTGTATATATTATTGTCTGTATATTAAGATTCCAACATGTTTCGTTGCTTGCTTTAGAACACCCGTTTATTTTATTATTTTTAACTGGCATGTAAAGGTTGGTTAAATTTTAAGGGCCTATGTTGAATGTGAACCACATCTAAATGTAAAGTTTATTTCTGCATTTCATTTGACATTTATCAATTTCAGACTAACTCAATTTGAACCATGGAAAGATACACAATTGAGCAACGCGTTAAAATTATTCAGACTTATTATGAAAATGGGCGTTTAAATCAAAGTGGATATTGAGCAGTTCGCGATTTTTTCGGTCAGCACAATCGACCAAGTGTGCGTACAATCGGAAAAATCGTGCAAAAATGTGAGCAAAGAGGGTTTGTAGCAGATGTGAAAACACCAATGCATGCTCGTACAGCTTGTACTGAAGAAAATATTGCTGCTGTTCGCGATAGTGTGGCTGAAGAGCCGTCCACCTCAACTCGTCGTCGTGCCCAACAATTGCACCTCTCACGCTCATCGATGATGAACATTATGCATAAAGACTTGCATTTACACGCTTACAAGGTGCAATTGACTCAAGAAGTATTCCAAACGTCGTCAATGGTCAGAATGGTGGCAAGAAATGGCAACAGTGGATGATCAATTTTCGAAGAAAATCATCGTCAGTGATGAGGCACATTTTCACCTCAGTGGATTCGTCAATAAGCAGAATTGCCACATTCGGGCGAATGATAATCTAAGAGTGATTTTCGAAAAATAAATGCATGCACAAAGAGTTACTGTTTGGTGCGGTTTATGGGCTGGCGGCATCATCGGGTCGTATTAAATTACTGTGAATGGTGTTCGCTATCGAGAGATGATAGCGAACTTTTTAGACCCGAATTGGAAGATATGGATGGTTTCAACAGGACGGTGCCACTTGCCACACATCTAACGAAACAATGGCGACAAATTCAATGGCCGTGTTATCTCACGTGGTGGCGATGTCAATTGGCCGCCAAGATCACCTGATTTGACACCGTTGGACTTCTTTCTTTGGGGTTATTTGAAAGAAAAGGTATACGTCGATAAGCCAGCAACAATTTAAGACCTGAAGGATGAGGTGATTCATAAAATTAACGGCATAGAACCTCAGCGTCATCGAAAATTTGGACCATCGGATAGAGGTGTGCCGCCGAGGATGCGGCGGCCATTTGACCGATATTTTGTTCCATAAATAATTGAATCATATTATATTGTCATAATAAAAAGAAATGACAATAATTTCCTAAATAATTTGTGCTTTATTGAAAATCAACATCGGCCCTTAAAATTTAACCAAACTTTATTATATGTGTTATAGCGACTAAAGTTTAACATATTCTGTGATATATTTAGGTCTGTAGCTTTTACGGTTCTCGAGAAAACAACTTGTTGCAGACAGAGGGACTGTTACTTTTCACCTTTGGTATACGGAACCCTAAAAAGCGCATTTACAGAGTTTTAAAAGAATTAAGATTTTAATTTCACAATTTGTCTACCCTTTTAGGAAAGGGGTCTACACTACCCGTTTCCTAAAAGAAGGAAACACGTTAGTTATATTATAAAGGAATTGTTTGTTTTATCTTATCTCAGGAACCGTAAGAGCTACGGACCTGAAATTTGGACAGAGTATGTAGAACCTTGGCCGCTACAACAACAAGTATAGGGTGTTTTTTAAGAGGTATAGAACTTTGAATTGAAATAAAACACAAGAAAATCGTTTTAATGTCCATCAATTTGGCTTTATTGGAAGAATAATTTTATGCCATTAATGTTTAAATATGATTTTGGGCATGTGGCCGCCGCGGCTGGCTCGAATAAAGCCAATTCTACAGGTCCAATTTTCAACCACTTTTTCGAGCATATGGGGCCGTATGTTGGCAATAACGCCACGAATGTTAGCTTCCAAGTCCCCTAACGTTTCTGGTTTGTTGGCGTAGACGAGCGACTTCACATATCCCCAAAGAAAATAATCCAATGGTGTCAAATCACACGATCTTGGTGGCCAATTGACAGGTCCATTCCGCGAAATTATGCGCTCATCGAATGTTTCCTTCAAAAAATCGATTGTGACGTGCGCTGTGTGGCATGTAGCGCCGTCTTGTTGGAACCACAACTCATCCACATTCATGCCATCCAATTCGGGAACAAAATAGTCGGTTAGTCGGCTCCAATTGCCGTGCACGGTGGCGAATCGATTCATTCGGGTCCTCTTCAACACTTTGCTCTACAGCGGCAATTGTTTCTTCGGTGCGCACAGTTCGACATCTCTGCGGATGCGTATCATCACATAGAGTAAACGTGGTGCGAAAACGATCCATGGTTAACCGAATTAATTGCTCTGATGGACGATTATGTCGACCATAAAATGGACGGAGCTTGCGGTAAACTTCGCGAACTGAACCATTATTTTCGAAATAAATTTGCACGATTTGCAAGCGTTGTTCTTTTGTCAACCTGTTCATGATGAAATGGCAAACCAAACTAAATATTAATCGCTTGACAGCTGACAAAATGGCCGCCAGTTAAAAAAGTGATGCCAACTTAAAGTTCTATACCTCAATAAAAAACACCCTTTACATGAGAATTAAAAAACAAAGGGTGTTCTGGAAACCGTAAGAGGCAAACTCTTGAAATTTTCAAAAACGGTAAAACTAAAAATTCCGAAAATTATAAAATCGCCAAACCAAAAAAAAAAAAATCGCCAAAAACAAAAAAAAAATTGCTTAAACGGAAAAAAAAGCACCAAATAAAAAAATTTCTAACACTTAAACAAATCGGCAAAACCAAAAAAATCG
Source organism: Tachina grossa (assembly GCA_949987645.1). NCBI lineage: Eukaryota > Metazoa > Arthropoda > Insecta > Diptera > Tachinidae > Tachina > Tachina grossa. The sequence continues at coordinate 114,165,225 of OX465278.1, forward strand.
ACAAAATGAAAAAATCGCCAAAATGAAAAAAAAAACGCCAAAAACCGAAAAATCGCCAAAACGAAAAAAATCGCCAAATTGAAAAAACGCCAAAAACCGAAAAAATCGCAATAACACGAAAAAGTCGCCACAAATAAAAAAAATCGCCAAAATGAAAAAAAAAATTGCGAAATTGAAAAAAACGCCAAAAACCGAAAAAATTGTCAAAACGCGAAAAAAAAACCGAAACTAAAAAATCGCCTTTATGAAAAAAGTCGCCCAAATGAAAAATATGCCAAAAGGCGAAAAAAAATCGCCAAAATTAAAAAAATCGCCAAAATTAAAAAAATCGCCAAAATTAAAAAAATCCGCAAAATTAAAAAAATTGCCAAAATGAAAAAACGCCAAAAACCGAAAAATCCGCAAAACGGGGGGAAAAAGTGCCAAAACTGAAAAAAGCGCCAAAAACCGAAAAAATGCAAAAAACCACAAAACTAAAAACGCTCAAAACCGAAAAAAGCCAAAACTATTTATAATATAGGCTAAAGTTCGTATTGAATTACATATCTAGTGTCCGTACGGAAACCTTCGTGCGCGGGTCAAAGTCGCACTTCATTGAATTTGTTTAGTATTACATACATACATATGCATGTTTATATATTATAAGGCATCAGTCATCAACCCGCTTGTCCGCGGATACATTCCATAAGTCATTATACCATTATGCACAAAGCAATGACCTACCTATACTTGCTCGGCAATACCTACGCAGTGCGTTTGAGTAACAAATTTAACATGGGGATGTCATTGGAAGTATACAATCGCCACCCTTTCGCTTACATTCGGTTGACGAAAACAGTGACGAATATTCATCATAGTTTTCATTCACAAAAATACTATGATGAAAAGAACACTGAAGCCGGAGTTAAATAATGACCGCTTCTGAAATGATTAAAAATTTATTGTCAATTTACATTCAGCCAAAATATTAAGTATTTTTTTCCTGAAAGTACTGAAAATTTTTTTTTGTGTTCTTTAAAGCTCTTCTTCCCTTGAAGAAAAACTAGAAACTATTGTACACATTTTTCTTTTCAACGTAAAAACTAGAATATGACAGAAAAAGAATTTTGGTCGCTTGCTTATTACGATCAACGAATTCATATAATATATTGGTACACCAAGTAAGTACTGCCAACTGTGAGTGACGAATTTATTACGGAAAAAACGTCAATAGCAGTTTTGCCGAACAAGCGGGAAGCTGTCAACTGTATATGTATGTGTGTGTGTTCCTTTCCAAATTGTTAAATATTTGTTAGGCGATAGAGCAACACTCTCAACTGCTTTAAATGGCCAAAGCTGTTGTTGAAAATATTCTTTCATTCCCGAAATCATGCAAAACTAATGAAAAAGTTTCCTATCGAAAATATTTATATCAATTTCCTTTAACATAACAAAAATTGTTTATTTTATATTTTCCAAAAAAGCATTTTAAAATTCAGTTTAATTAAATGTTATGCTGTTTGTATTTGAATTAGCAATTCAGTTCCTGTTTTATTAACACAATAAAATTTCATTTTACCATTTATAACTATTACAGTTTACACAATAAATTTAATTATGATGCGTAAATTTTATTGATATTATTCAACAAATTTTTAGGGATTTTTTTTTAAATACATATAAAAATAATAAAATCAAATTGAATGCACATAATTAAAATAAAACATATTTATTGTTTATTTAATACTCGTAATATGAATTTATATATCATAATGATGTTTGATTTTATTTAATTACGTTAAATACTAATAACTTCACAGTTCAATAATAACTTAATAGTTCAAGAGTTCACCCAGCCAACACTTTTTCAACAGTTTTAAAATACACAAGAATAGGGGGATATATAGGGTGTTTTTTTCAGGGGTATAGAACTTCAAATTGAAATAAAACACAAGAAAATCGTTTTAATGTCCATCAATTTGGCCTTATTGGAAGGATAATTTTATGCCATTAATGTTTAAATATGATTTCGGGCATGTGGCCGCCGCGGCTGGCTCGAATAAAGCCAATTCTACAGGTCCGATTTTCAACCACTTTTTCGAGCATATGGGGCCGTATGTTGGCAATAACGCCACGAATGTTGGCTTCCAAGTCCCCTAACGTTTCTGGTTTGTTGGCGTAGACGAGCGACTTCACATATCCCCAAAGAAAATAATCCAATGGTGTCAAATCACACGATCTTGGTGGCCAATTGACAGGTCCATTCCGCGAAATTATGCGCTCATCGAATGTTTCCTTCAATAAATCGATTGTGACGTGCGCTGTGTGGCATGTAGCGCCGTCTTGTTGGAACCACAACTCATCCACATTCATGCCATCCAATTCGGGAACAAAATAGTCGGTTAGTCGGCTCCAATTGCTGTGCACGGTGGCGAATCGATTCATTCGGGTCCTCTTCAACACTTTGCTCTACAGCGGCAATTGTTTCTTCGGTGCGCACTGTTCGACGTCTCTGCGGATGCGTATTATCACATAGAGTAAACGTAGTGCGAAAACGATCCATGGTTAACCGAATTAATTGCTCTGATGGACGATTATGTCGACCATAAAATGGACGGAGCTTGCGGTAAACTTCGCGAACTGAACCATTATTTTCGAAATAAATTTGCACGATTTGCAAGCGTTGTTCTTTTGTCAACCTGTTCATGATGAAATGGCAAACTAAACTAAATATTAATCACTTGACAGCTGACAAAATGGCCGCCAGTTAAAAAAGTGATGCCAACTTAAAGTTCTATACCTCAATAAAAAACACCCTTTATATACATTAGAGTCACAATCATTAGTGTGGAAACAAATATTTGCTCGAATTATGAAGAGCGCCGTTTTGGATAATGTGACACCAGAGGTCTAAGCGCCGCTTTCAATATTGAGCTTATTCCATCACTTTTTTCAGTTTGAGATTGTGGCATTAGATATCCAATCATATTATTACATTGTTCGATAGCGAATGCCATAATCTCAAACTGAAAAAAATGTGATCGAATCAGCTCGTTATTAAAAGCGAAGATTAAACCCCAGGTCTAAACGCTCAGTCTGCAAAATTGAGATGAATCGAACAACGGTTGCACGATACGCATCGCGGCCAAAAATCAAATATATGCATATTTTACTATTTCCAGATTTAGATTACGAGTATCACTGCCATATTCATAAAGAATATTTTTGAATTATAAAAGGTTTATAAAACAAAGTTGGTATATAAAAAACTGTTTTATAAACCTCTTTTAAATCAAAAATATATTTTATGAATAAGGCCATTATTATTTAGATTTATTTTTAAAATGTTAACATATTTTGTTTGGATTTTAACCCTAGTATTTTCTTTGAATCAAAGTGACCCACAATATATTAACTATTATACAGAGTGAGTTTTCTCACTTTTCCCATTCGAATTGTTTATAGCTTTGCCATTTATTGCGCGATACAGGAGTTTGGAAGTGATTTTTGTAACAAAAATAATCGTCACTATTACAGTTATTTTATTTATTTTTGTTTTGATGTCTTTGTACTTAAAAGCAGAGTACGAAAATAAACGAAACAAATTATTTGATTTTGTTTTCTTTTGTTGTTTAAAGTGAGCGAAAATAAAATAAAACAAAAACAATGAGAACAATAGCTCAATTTGTTTTTGCTTTGTTTTTAGATACATATGAGCCCAAGGCAGAGAACACAGTCAATGGACTCTAAGCTGGCTAATAGCCGCCACCGGCTACAAACAATACATTAATTTAATCGCACGCCGCTAGAAAAGAAAATAATGGAAAATAACTGAAAACGTTTTGAAACATTTGCAGAGAATTTGACATCATCATATAGCAGTGTCCCGCAAAATAAAATATGTCTGTATTGGTGAGAAAAATGAGAGTAAAATAAACTTGCACTTGAAGAAAAGTTTTGTAATATAAAATACATGATGTGGTTATTAGTTGTTTGATTTTTTTTTTTTTTTTGTAAATAAGCAATTTAATAAAAACTTAAGTAAAAACTAAAAATTTAATAACCATTCAATAATTTAGTGTATAAATTCAAAATTAAATTTATTCACAGCTCTGTGGATACTATTAAAATGCCTTTTTAAACCATTTTCCCTATTATTTTTTAACGTTTCATAACATAAAATGCATTGCATATTGCGAAAAGCATTTTTCATCACGAAATTTTTCTTAGCTTCCATAATTATATTATCAATTTTTTGTCTGTAGAAATTTATTAAATTTGAACTTTAATTTCGTTCCGTGTGCTCAAAAAAACTAAACCAAAAACCAGGAAAAAATTGATACATGCGTGCAGAACTTAATTCGTCGCTTGATCAGTAACGACTAAATGAAAGAGCATGAGCATGTATGTGATTTTTATCAGCACAATTGTGCTATGGCTTGCGGGTTACTGTCATATAGCAGCTATGTACGTCCAAGCACACATACACTGATATTTGAATTTGAGGTAAACAACTTTGAAAGCTCTTAAATTTGTTCTTGTTTCTTTGCAAAGTAAGAGCAAGCATTGCTGCCTGTTGTATTGTTGTTGTTGTTGTGAATGTTGTACTCTCGTCCAGTGATGGGAAATGAGATTTGCATTTAGGTATCAAAAAACAAAATTTTTAGTACTTTTTTGATCGTGAGAGTACCAAAAATTAATCACCCCTATCGCGAATAAACGTTCCCAAGACAAAACTCCCAAATTTTATGATTTGCTATCGTGTATGTTGCCATAAAAATTTTTTGTGAATGCGTTCACAAACATAAAAAATATGGTATCACGAATATTTACTCCCAACAACTATTTTGCAAAATTAATTCACAAAAATTGTTATTGGGAACAAGAAGTACACATGTAAGTTAGTTGCTACATATTTGTTTTTAAATGTCCAACTTTATTAAACTTATTTTATTGAAATAGTATTAATAAAGATCAAAGTACTTGCCTGGGTGGAAGCCATGTCCGCGCAGCCAGCGTATGGTAAGCGATTTCAAAAAGAGAAAAAATAGGATGTGGCAAAATTTTGGAATGTGCTAAGCACTACGTTGAACAGCCGCGGGCCGCCTATCAAATCTATAGCGGAGTGGAAAAAGGTAAGATTACATACATATGTAGCGAATGTTTATTGTTGGTTTAATAACCGTGACTTAAAATCTATATGCATACATATATATGTAGGTGTGGATCGACCAAAAACGACACATAAGAAAAAAACTCACCGAAAAGAAACAAAAAAAAAACCGCAACAAAACTGGTGGTGGTGCAAAACATTTTACCGCTAGGAGGCAAGTTTTCTTCCAACACGTTCAGTAGGAATTGGAAAGCATCTTTGTTAAGTCTATAATATTCCTGAAACCTGTCAAAAACATTTGATTTAGAGACAAACACATTTATGGCTCGATTATGGATGGCAACCGAACTTCAGTTGCCGAGTTAACTAGCAACGCAACTGAACTTAAAATTGGTATTACGTATGGCAACTTCCTCCAGTTGCCCAAAAGTTATCGAAAATACGATTATGACAGATTGGCAACTGAAAATAATGTAAGAAACCAACCAGAACGCAACCAAAGTTCGGTTGCTATCCTTTTACTTCGACTCCATTAACGATAGCGGATCTGATTCATCACGTATATGTCTTCGCTGCAATCGTTCCGTGGATTGATTTTCTTCTTCCAAAATCTGGAAACGTAAACAAACACTATTCATTTTAAATTAACACTTTTCTTCATAAAATATAATTTTCTTTTATAAGCACGCAAACTATTTATAAATCCAAACAAACAATTCAAAATAGAAATTGTTACTCCCATGATATTCACAATAGACTTTTCACTCCCAAAACATTCGCGATACTAATTTGTTGGGGATGGGAATACACGTTTACTCCCAAACAACTTATTCCCATAACATTCGCGATAGGGGTGATTATATGTTTATTTAAACTTTTATATTAAATTCATTTACAAAGAAATAAAAAAAGGAACACAAATCATATACATACACAAAAAAAATATGAGAGGTAATATTAACTAAGCTTGCATAGGTAACTATTTTTTTATATGAAAGTAAAAAACTTGGGTTTTATTAACTATGCAGTTAGGTAATTTGTACAGTACACATAACCTAAAATCCAAGTTAATATAAACTATTACAATAAGGTACATACATACATACATATATTTTTCGAAATTATTTTTATTGAAACGTTTTATATTTTATTGTCAAAAGTAAAAAAAAGGTATGTATACATTAAATTTTTGAAATTTTTAAATTTATGTAAAATAATTCTTTTTAATTATTATAGATGAACTAGCTGAACCCGGCAAAAGTCCTCTCTCTTGCTTGTATCCTGCATATACATAGGTGATTCCTTCGGAAGCTGCAGACGACCCATACCTTCGTATAGGAAGATCGCCATCCCAAGTTTTAATGGTCTCCACCAACTCAGAGCTGCTTTACGATTGCCGGCAAACTTGGTCTTATGCAAGAAACACAACTGGGAAGAACGACGAATTTCGTGGACGGTGATGAATTCGTCGATAATAATTCGCTGAGTAAATTCGTCGTGTGAAGCACAACGACGACGACTAAATAACAGCTCTTATAATTCATAAAGTTGCTTATGGTTTGTGCTGAAATATATCGGAGAGTTCATCACGCACGACGAGTTTCGTTCGACGGCAGTGTTGTGTTAATTTGCATATGCATGAATGTATTTTATTTTTTATGGGAAAAGCTCGCTACGAAAAATTCATTGCCTTCAAATGTTTTATTTTCGTGGTATTTTCTATTTTTCATTTTATATATGTACATGTATGTAAATATATTTTAATTTTCTTATTTATTTGAATATCCGACTTAAAACTCTGGAAAGACAAAGAAATTAGGAAGCAAAATCCGGCTTCGTTAGGTTGTTTATCGCGGTTAGTACTATAAATATTATATAAGCCTATCCATGACAGGAATCATCAGGTCTCAATATATGTTTTTTAATATAAAAGCAAGTTAAAGACTTGTATTAAAAACAAATTTTGGAATTTTAGTGTGGCTATATTAAACAAATTTATATATAGGACTTCGTAGTATGTATATATATATGGCAGGCATAATCAGGCCTAAAAAATTTTGTATTTAAATAAATGCTTTTATCATGCACTCCATTCCCAGACCAATTACAAAAACTCTAGCTAGTCTTCGTTGGGTTGTTTGTCGCGGTTAGTATTATATATATACCAATTTTCAGCTTTCTACACCGACTGATGGCTAGAGAAAGTTCTGGAATGGCAAACAAATGAGGGATGAGGAAGATGTAAAAACTGTATAATCTTAAAAATTGTTTTTACAGACCGAATATCGAAAATCCGGCAACGTTAAGTTCTCTTTCTCGCGGTAAGTACTATAAGTATACAAATTTTGAGATTTCTAGCACGACTGGTGGCTTCAGAAAGTTCTGGAAAGCTAAAAAATACTGTAAAAAATTGAACAATGTCAAAAATGATTTTTGTCACGTGCCCCAGTCCTCAGACCGACTATCAGAAACCCAACTACGCAACATTCTTCCTTGTAATTAGTTATATAAATACGCCAATTTGCAGCTTTCTGCGCTTTCTGGTGGCCTTAAAAAGTTATGGAAAGACAAACACATTAGGCAGGTGAAAAAATTGGCAATTCTCAAAAATGGTATTTTCCACGCAATGCAACTCCCAGACCGAAAATCAAAAATCCGGCTTCGTTAGGTTCTTTTTCGCGGTTAATACTATAAGTATATCAATTTCCAACTTTCTATGCCAACTGGTGGCTTCAGAAAGTTCTGGTTACCGAGAGGGAGCGTGGGTTCGTACCCCACACCTGAGCTTTAATTTTCTTATTTATTTGAATATGCGTCTGATCTTTTTCACAATTTTTTATTATTTTAAAATAATTTCACATGATTGTCAAAGCTTAAAAATAAGCCTAGTTGGTTTAACAAATTCAACAGAATTTGTTAAGTTATATTTCATAAACACATGTATTGAATGTTGCCAGTGTTACTGATAAGTTATGAGAATTATATATAATTATTCCTTACAATATAAATTAATAAATAAATAATAAATTTTTTAAGAAATTCAAAAATTCTTTAAATCCATGACAATTATGGAACTATAAATAGTTATATTAACTAAAATACATGATAATTTGCCCCATTATATATGTATAAATTTACTTTGCTATTTAGATAATTCACAGAAAACAAAAGTATGAATTTACCTAGTCGTTAAGGAGTTTCAACTAAAATTTTAGTTGATTTTTCGAACATAAAAATCAACTAAAATTTTTGTAAAATTACCTAAAAAACTTTGTAAATGCCATTCTACCCTTTCACTTTTGCCGGCCATACACTACACAAGTTCAGTGCTCAAGTCTGGCACTGTACAGTGCGTTTGTGAACTGAGTAAGTATCAAAACGATTTTGATATTTGCTCAAGTTTGAAAACTGTACAGTGCAAACGCTCAGTTTTGTCGTGATTTTTTAAGAGTTAAAAACAAAAAATGAGCGCAGAAAAAATATTCTGGACAGAGTTCCTAGAATTATACAAAGAATCGTCTGCATTATGGCGCATTAAAAGCAGTGATTATAGCAATAGAATTATGAAAATCGAGGCCTACGAAAAATTAATTAATAAACTAAAGGAAAAATATCCCGATGCAAATAAAGAAATGGCTGTTAAAAAGATTAACACATTTAGGATTTAGGCTGTTTTTATTGCCACAGCAATTAATAAAATAGAGCAGTATTTGCACATGTTGTCTTCTTCACTTATAGCTTTAAAATAAAAACTGCATAGTTTACTTGTATAGTGTGTGTCACAAGCTTAGTTTACGCAGTGCCAGACTTGAGCACTGAACTTGTCTAGTGTATGGCCGGCATTATTATTAAAAAAAAAGCTTCTTTTATGGCCAATTTCACCAACTCTATTTAAATATCAATACATATTTAAATGTTGATTTTCATGAATTTTTGTATGGAAAAATTATTTTTAAATATGAATTGATGTTGCCCTAAGAGCCAATTTCACCAACTCTATTTAAATATCAATTCATATTTAAATGTCGATTTTCATGAATTTTTTTATGGAAAAATGAATTTTTATTATGAATTGATATTTAAATAAGTTGGTGAAATTGACCCTTAGAGCTTCTGGGAGGTTGAAGAACTAAGAAGCATTGCACGTTGTGTCTTTTTCTAATTTTAGCGGTAAAATTCAAATTTCTCTTTCAATTCCTAACAGCTCGACGACAAAAATGTCATAAATGTGCCAATTGGCAACCCACTTTTTGTGTAAACAGCTGTGAATGTTTAATTTTTTTTAATAAATTGCGATCAGAAAAAAAGAGTTTTTAATTAGTTTTAACTGCAGATGTGTACATTAAAGCGGGTCGATTTTTTTTTTTGTAAAAATCGTATAGCGAAAACGTAATCTAAAGAAAATTTTAATTAATTTAAGCACTGAACTTGTGTAGTGTATGGCCGGCATTAGTTAAAATTATATTATTATTTTAGGAAATATAACCTGATTTTTTTTTGTGTGTATGTACATACACAGAAAAAAATAATTTGTAAATACAATTAATTTGTTTGTTATATCAATTAAACAATAATTGATTTTGAACCTACAACGATTTTTGTAAATACAATTAATGAAATTGTAAGTTAAAGGAAAATCTTAAAAATACTTTCAATTAAATGTATCAACAAATAATTTGTTGACATTTATTTATTTTTTCAAAATTTATTTTTGTTAGATTTCAAAGTTATTTCAATTAAGGTTATTGTTATATTAACAATTGAATTGTTGAATTTCCGTATCATAATTGTTATACACAATCACAATCCTCGAAACGATTTTTGCTTGTATACGAAAAACACTAAATGTCTTTGGGCGGAGTTGAACCGGCAACATCAAGATTAATAAACTCACTCACTTACCTCTCAGCTAAAGAACAACACTTAATTAAATACGCAAATGATGAATACACGCAAAATATGATTTCTTGTTTCTTATGCATGAGCGCATTCCATTATGATATAATTTAAAAAATAATTTTGTTGAGTAATTTAATTGACTACAAAAATTTAAATTTGTTATATCAACAATGACGATTGTTAATTTTTAAATTAAATTTTTACAATTTGTTTTGTTGGTTGCATTTCGATGATATTTTTTTTCTGTGTATACATACGTATATAGGTACAAGTCTTAAAGTTATAACAAAAAGAGTTTCAAGACTTCAATAAATCTTTGGCCTGGATAAGATTTGATACTGTTGGAACATAAAGCCTGTGCCTTTATTTTGTTTTTACGAGATTTTGCAAGAGAAAATCCTTTTAACATTTATAGGGGAGTGCGGTATAGACAAAATTCGGTAAGCTACTTTCGATTTATCAGGAAACATGTCTTCAAATAATGCATTTTTAGTTTAAACCGCTGCATATATTTTCTGTTGTTAATATCGGGTGTTTTTTTTAAGAGATATAGAACTTCGAATTGAAATAAAACACAAGAAAATCGTTTTAATGTCCATCAATTTGGCTTTATTGGAAGGATAATTTTATGCCATTACTGTTTAAATATGATTTCGGGCATGTGGCCGCCGCGGCTGGCTCGAATAAAGCCAATTCTACAGGTCCAATTTTCAACCACTTTTTCGAGCATATGGGGCCGTATGTTGGCAATAACGCTACGAATGTTGGCTTCCAAGTCCCCTAACGTTTCTGGTTTGTTGGCGTAGACGAGCGACTTCACATACCCCCAAAGAAAATAATCCAATGGTGTCAAATCACACGATCTTGGTGGCCAATTGACAGGTCCATTCCGCGAAATTATGCGCTCATCGAATGTTTCCTTCAATAAATCGATTGTGACGTGCGCTGTGTTGCATGTAGCGCCGTCTTGTTGGAACCACAACTCATCCACATTCATTCGGGTCCTCTTCAACACTTTGCTCTACAGCGGCAATTGTTTCTTCGGTGCGCACTGTTCGACGTCTCTGCGGATGCGTATTATCACATAGAGTAAACGTAGTGCGAAAACGATCCATGGTTAACCGAATTAATTGCTCTGATGGACGATTATGTCGACCATAAAATGGACGGAGCTTGCGGTAAACTTCGCGAACTGAACCATTATTTTCGAAATAAATTTGCACGATTTGCAAGCGTTGTTCTTTTGTCAACCTGTTCATGATGAAATGGCAAACCAAACTAAATATTAATCACTTGACAGCTGACAAAATGGCCGCCAGTTAAAAAAGTGATGCCAACTTAAAGTTCTATACCTCAATAAAAAACACCCTGTAGTTTCAGTTCTTCCATATCAGGCAATGCTCTATATTGATTGTTTTTTTTCAAATTTTGCTTTTCGCTGGGAAACATTTTAATTAAAAGCGTTATAATGCTGTTGGTTTTACCAGATAAAACATATCGAGAGCCAATATTCAAAATATGTCAACTCAAATTGGGTCAAAATGAGTTTTCGATGGCAAATAGCTCCCCTATGTAACATTCATCTGTAGCATAAATTTCGAGTCAGAAAAATTATTTTTTCCCCGTTTTATATAATTTTTTCTCATTCTGCTATCTCAAAGTATAATTTTTTTTTTTGGTGAAAATAAATGCTAACTCTCATGTAAATTTCCAATATTTTTAAAAAATTAGTAATTTATTATAAATCTACCTCATATCTTATTGCATTTGGTATGCTGAAGACGTATCTGGTAACAATTTAAATATCCTATGTCTAGTTTTTGAGATATGGTCACTCTTAACATATTAGTTCATAGGGTTTTCGATTAAACAAAAATGGTAATGTATATATAACTTTTGAAATGTTAATCGAATATAAGCATTATGTATGGACCGATTATATTTAATGATATAAACTGATAATTTGGAGTGACCCTGTTACAATAGATATTGTGTTAGAGAGTGCTAAAGCTGGCTATTTCGATATGGAAGAGTCTTTCAGTCATGCTTAAGTTATTTTTTTATGATATTTTAAGTTTTTTCTTGTAGATTTTCAATTCTTATATCTAGTATTGAGTAAAAGATTTCACAAATTGGTTAAAAAATAAATATATTAAAAAAATCATATATTTTTTCCGACAAATTTTGTTAACTCTAAAAAATATTTGTTTTTTTATCGATTAAAATATGCTATCTGAAAAAAATAAGCCAACCACTGCAAAATGAAATATTTTTTGCAGACCTATAAATTAGTAAGAATATTTAAACCATAGTATGAAAGGCACATCATTTATAATTATTTACAATAATGAGCGAATTAACTAGTCTTTTCGCTCTACTGAAAAGTTAGCTTTTTGAAATGAAGTATTTTGAATATAGGCTCTAGTGTCCTGTACAAGAGTATTTATAAGACTTTTCAAGACATGAGAGATTTTTTCCAATGCTTTACTACAGCGAAATATTCTAAAAGAATCGCTAAACAACACTGTTGGCAAGACAAACCACCGAAAAAAATTAATTGCCAACAGTGTTGCTTAGCGATTCTTTTAGAATATTTCGCTGTAGTAAAGCATTTGAAAAAATCTCTCATGTCTTGAAAGGTCTTACAAATAGTCTTGTGCAGGACACTAATAGGCTCTCGATATGCAGGAGGAAACTTACTTAACCAAACTAACATTTCATTGTCAAAGTCCACGTTTGACTCTACAAATTGACATAATTTAATATAAACTTTTTACAATTTTCTTTCAACTGATTTAAAACGGTTATTTCAACATGATTTGTGATTATATAAAGATCAACTTCTGTGCCACAGAAAATATCATTGAGTGAGATATGGTTTTCGTTTGTATTTAATTGTGAAGGGTTAAAATATCTCGTTACTTATAAAGTTTCATTCCATTTGTCGAAAAAGAAATTTAATTCTTGGCAGAAATAACGGGTGTTTTTTAAGAGGTATAGAACTTCGAATTAAAATAAAACACAAGAAAATCGTTTTAATGTCCATCAATTTGGCTTTATTGGAAGGATAATTTTATGCCATTAATGTTTAAATATGATTTCGGGCATGTGGCCGCCGCGGCTGGCTCGAATAAAGCTAATTCTACAGGTCCAATTTTCAACCACTTTTTCGAGCATATGGGGCCGTATGTTGGCAATAACGCCACGAATGTTGGCTTCCAAGTCCCCTAACGTTTCTGGTTTGTTGGCGTAGACGAGCGACTTCACATATCCCCAAAGAAAATAATCCAATGGTGTCAAATCACACGATCTTGGTGGCCAATTGACAGGTCCATTCCGCGAAATTATGCGCTCATCGAATGTTTCCTTCAATAAATCGATTGTGACGTGCGCTGTGTGGCATGTAGCGCCGTCTTGTTGGAACCACAACTCATCCACATTCATGCCATCCAATTCGGGAACAAAATAGTCGGTTAGTCGGCTCCAATTGCTGTGCACGGTGGCGAATCGATTCATTCGGGTCCTCTTCAACACTTTGCTCTACAGCGGCAATTGTTTCTTCGGTGCGCACTGTTCGACGTCTCTGCGGATGCGTATTATCACATAGAGTAAACGTAGTGCGAAAACGATCCATGGTTAACCGAATTAATTGCTCTGATGGACGATTATGTCGACCATAAAATGGACGGAGCTTGCGGTAAACTTCGCGAACTGAACCATTATTTTCGAAATAAATTTGCACGATTTGCAAGCGTTGTTCTTTTGTCAACCTGTTCATGATAAGATGGCAAACCAACCTAAATATTAATCACTTGACAGTTGACAAAATGGCCGCCAGTTAAAAAAGTGATGCCAACTTAAAGTTCTATACCTCAATAAAAAACACCCTTTATATGTATACTCGCGTCTTCTGACTGTATTTCTAAGTTGACCGTGAGAGTATCAAATGTCTTGCGGGAGTACTACGGTACTTTTTCATGTCAAATAGTCATTGGCGTAGCTAGACATTTTTTTCTGGGGGGGGGGCAAACACATTTTTTTTAATTTGTTTTTTTTTATGGGAATTGTTAAAATTTAAGCTTAAACTTTTTTAAACGCACTAATAATCCGAAATTAATATTTTACTTATTAAGTTAAATATATATTTTTTATTAAAAATACATTGAAATTGGAAATTAAAAAAATATATTTTACTTAATAAGTAAAATATTGGTTTGGGATTATTAGTGCGTTTAAAAAATTTTATACAGATTTTTTTTATTTAACATTTTTTTTATTTAAGTTAAAACATAAATTAAAAGTCAAGTTTCAATATTAAAAATTAAGTTATAATTAAAACTAAAAAAACAAAACATTCAAAATAAAAACAATATATAGACAAAAAGTAAAGTATGTATTAGAAAAAAACTAAATAATAATAATAATAATAATCTAATAATAATAAACTAAATAATAATAAAATTAATATTCGTTTCCAACAAGTTTATATTTTCATATGGAAAAATTATTTATGTATATACTATATTTGAATACAATATTTTGAAAAGATACAAGCAAGAAATGATTTCATTCATCATTCATGATTTCATTTCTTAATAATTTATTATTTAATTTAAAAAAAAATTATCTGTTGGTGCATAAATAAAAATAGAAAATTGCCATTTATTATTTAGTTACCCTTCCAATATTGAAGTTCTGAATCAATACTATATTGTTGCGATGAATGAACATACATACATAAATAAGTACAAACATGTGAATGCAAGTATGTATGTATACGTGTTCAATTGAAAAAAATTTTATGTGCATATAATTACATATATGCATGCATACATATCGATAGTTGAGTTTTTCAGTGATTTCAATATATTTCACACTAATACACCTCATCACAAAAATTTATTGCAATAGTGTAAAAATAGCGCTTTTACAAGCAGTTGTACAAAAAAGTTACATTTTGAATATTACACTTTCTATTATGTTTTACCTTCTCCTGTAGTTACAATTATTTGCGTTAGGGCCTTTCCATTTGAGACCAACGATATATTGACCTGTGTAAGTTGATATCCTAACAAAAATTTCGGTCGTCAAAAGTACTGATACCAAAATTTGGACCTAGGAATATTTTTCACAAGTTTTCCACTAGTCTAACAAAGTTGTATATGAACATGAATTGTTTTGTTTTGTTTTCTAATAAAAATAAAACATATGTATACATGTTTAAAGAGGAAATTTTGATTTGTTCGATTTTCTGACGATTCTGACGACATGAAATGACGATTATATTATATTTTATCGGGATTTCGGTGATTTTTCCATCATTTTATCGGGCAGCCCTCGATTGAACCATAAATATGCATACATACATGTGTGTGTACGAGTATATATAGTATCCCAGTTGGCCACGTCTTTAAGACATCTTTGACGACGGGTACAAGACAATGGTAAGTCGTAGAAGACATATTAAAGACAACTCCATACAAATCGTTGACGAAATTTTCATACAAATGGCGGCGAGGTCACACAAGACCAGATGAGCGACATTGTCGCTCAGATTGTCCTCAACAAGGCTTTATTGAAGACAAAACGTGTGACACTGTCGCTCAGATTGTCATCAACAAGGCTTTATTGAAGACATAACGAGGGACATTGTCGCTCATATTGTCGTCAACAATGCTTTATTGAAGACACAACGAGGGACATTGTCGCTCAGATTGTCCTCGACAAGGCTTTATTGAAGACAAAACGTATGAAACTGTCGCTCAGATGGTCCCCAACAAAGTTTATTTTATTTTATTATTATTGTGACATTGTCGTTTATATAGTCATGAACGCCGATTTCTTTTAAATTGTCGATTAGAAAACTTAATCTACAGACGACATGTCGTACATGAATCGTCGAAGACAATGTCGTCTAGGACGATTTGGACAACTGGGATATGAATATATACAAGGTATTTGCAGATCATAATTTTTCGCTATTTTTTTAATTTTACTCTAAATAAAAGTTGGTGGCTGTTGTTACAAACAATTTGACAGTAGAAAATCTTAAGAACACCTTAAAACAACTTGTCTTCCTACTAACTACGTACACTAATACAATTTTATTAAGAATTTGTTGAAAGCTACATACACACATACATATCTACACACATGCATTATAAATTCACATGGAGTTTACTATTTGTGATGTTTTGAAGTGCTGTAAACTTATAGTTTTTTGGGTATTTGTTATCTAATAAATGTATGCATATTTAGCGATTATTCGAAAAGTTTGTATAAAAATTACTGGTGATTTTCATGAGTAATTTTAAAATAAATAAAAAATAGAATTTTTTAATATTACAGGCAAAAGAATATGTTTTAAAAAGAATTTGTAATAAATCCTGGGGGGGGGGGGGCAAACCAAGTCAGGCCTAGCTACGCCTATGCAAATAGTATCAAAAAAAGTACGATCGTACCTACTTTCCCATCACTGCTCTCGTCGGTGTGAAAGCACAAAAAGCTCTTTATAAAAGTTTGCACATTGTGCATATGGCTTGGACGTAGCTGTCATATAGTGTCATTTTTTTGCGTTGTTATTTCACACATAAAATTTTTGTTTTATATAGCTAAGAAGCATAGCTATAACCGGGTGTCCTAAGATACCTCTCTTTTATTTGTTTTTCCTGTTACTTGTTATTGCTTGAATTTGTTAATCGGGAGAAATCTCATGCGGAATTTGATTTATAATTGCCCAAAAAAAATTGGGGTTTGTTTACTTGCTCTCGAGAACAATTTTGTGCTATTGAAAATATATTTCCATTCACTAAGGTATAGAAAATAGCATATGTAAACCTGCCAACAAGCATCAATAGTTTGCGACAACGGGTACACAACAAGTCCAATTTTTTTTATTGTGTTAAGGTTACGTCGATGTCGACAATAGAACAATTAATAAGGTAATTAAATAGTTTGGGATTACAGTGCTTTTTCGTTGATAGCCTCATGTGCTAATTTTATTTTTATAAGTGTGCAATATTTTCAAGGAGCTTTTTTTACTTAAAGATATACATATTTCTATTTCAACAACAAGTGATTGTGATGTTGCTGTAATTGTCAATTTAATTAAGCAGCTAAACGGACAATACGTAGTGGCCTAGAATTTAAATTCATTGCTCAAAACATAAATTTTTTGTTGAAACAGCAAATGCAACCTGGGCCCTATTCCACAAAACAACTTATCAACTTTTCACTTTGCACTTATCAAATTTTTCGACAATTAGCAAAACTTTTCGTTCCTCAAAACTGTAAAATTTGAAAAGTGATAAGTTGAAATTGATATGTGTAATTTGCAAAGCCTTTGCAATTTTTATGCTCTCTTTGCGATTCCTGTTCCATGTACGTTCTCTCTTGCAAAGTGCTAAGTTAATATTGAAAAGTGTAATTTGCAAGGACTTTGCCAAAAATTGTGCTTTTTCGTTCCACAATAACTGTAAATTCTAATTTTGCAAAGCAAATTTTGATAAGTTTCTCAAAAATGTGCAAGGTAAACGATCTCTTAACAAAATTAAATTTGTGAATAAATCTTCGATTATTTCCAACCATAATAATCATAATAAGTTTACATTGTATTCGTATGTACATAGATATGCAAAACAGGAAAAATATTTGAGCTTTAAATTGTATTTTTATGTTAAATTATATTTATATAAACTTGTTTTAGAATAACACATCATTGCAAACGTTACGTTCAAAATTGGGATTGGGATTTTTCAAAAAACTTCTTCACAAGCAGCCTTTTTATGTATTTTATTAATATTCAAAATTAAATAAAAACTTTAATATGTTCTATTTTCCCTATTCAAAAAATTTAAAATAAGTTTGATATGTATTTTATTTTAAGTTTTTCATACAAATTATTCTTAAAATAGATTTCAAATATATTTTATTTTCTATGAATATGGATTCTTATATTTGCAATAATTTTATAAAAAATAAGTACTTTATTGTTTTGAAAACTAGCAAATTTTTTTTTTATTTTTTTTTTTATTTTAATGCATGTATTTATTTATTGTATCTTCAAATATGAACTAACAATAAGTATTCAAATCTTAAATCTAGAGTATAATTATTAGGCCCGACCACTGTCGGACATAAACTTAGTGATAGTTATAAATAATACATAAGTAGTGATAATCAAAAAAGGGGGAAAAAAGTATTTTCAAGTAGTCCCATCTGGAGTGTTGAGTATAAGAGCCCTTGTGTCCCTCTTTTTTAGGGGGATGTGTCCAGTAAAGTGCAAAATATTACGAGCAAGCGGATTAGGATGTGACTCGAGTTTTGTTAAATATTTGCCTGCGTATTTTGCAATTTCTTCAATCACTAGTGGCATATTCAAATCACGATGTATATTTGAATTTTTGACGTACCATGGAGCCGAAGTTATCATACGTAAAATTTTGTTTTGCCTTCGTTGGATTCTCTCGAAGCAGTGCCCCATAGTTGAATTCCATAGCACCATATAGGTTTCAAAAGTGACTTGTATATCAAAAGTTTGCAATCTAGACTGAGAGTTGAATTTCTACCAATCAGCCAATGTACCTGAGCTAATTTTAGTTTCATTTGTGTTAGCTTAGAATCAATGTGTTGTTTCCATGTAAGCCGTCGATCAAGGTGTATACCAAGGTATTTTACATGTGAATGTTGAGCAACAATTTGATTATTGATTCTAATGGGGGAACAAGTATCTTTTCGCAGAGTAAATGTTACCTGAGCACACTTCTGTGCATTTACTTTAATTCTCCATAACTTTAACCATAGTTCCAGTTGGGTAATATGTTCCTGAAGATATCGGGATGCCTCGTGAGGGTTTTCGTGAATGCTAAAGAAGGCTGTATCATCAGCAAAAGTAGATGTATGGATTTTGCTAACAGGCATAGCACAAGTATCAAATCAAATACAAAACTGGTCCCAGTATACTTTCCTGTGGCACACCGCCAGATATAGATTCGGGAACACTCATTAGAGCTGCAAAACCATCGATAGTCGCTCCACTCGATAATTTCGATAGTTTTATGTAAAACTATCGATACTATCGATAGTATCGAATAGTTTTATAAAAGTTGCCATAAACATTTGAATCGAAAAAAATCCAGAGTCCTCAACATTTTCATTAGTATATAAAATATATCAAGCGTTTTTTTTCGATTTTATCGTAAGCGGCATATTATCGAAAATATACTTTTTTATTGAACTTAAAATTTTATGGGCCTACCCATGGTTTAGAATTATCAAAATGCGAAAATTGTTGATAACTTTTAAGACACTAACTGTAAAGTTTTATCGTAAGCGACAATTTTAACCTTCTTCTAAAAATTTAATTTTTATCGCATACAATTACATCGAAGATTAGGCTGGAAATGTAGGTATGTAGGTACAATTAAAAAAAAATCTATAGGGAAACACGCTAGGGTATGTCAAAATAAATTTATCTTTGTGTCGACGATGTTGAATTTATTAAGATACTTGTGACTACTACAGGGTGGGCCAAAAGAAACCAAAGGGTGTAAAAGTTTAATAACTTTTTTGTTTATTAATTTTTTTTTTTATTTTTTCTTTCAGATTATATAGACAACACTTGGAGAATTTATAATGGAGAGGTTCACAACTGAACAGAGAACCAGAACAATAGAATTTTATTATTTAAACCAGAAATCAACTTTATTGAAAATTTGATTATGAGTGATGAAGCTCATTTTCATTTCAATGGCTTTGTTAATAAGCAGAACTGTAGGTTCTGGGGTTCTCAAAATCCAAGAGCCATTCATCAACGCCAATTGTACCCCATCAGGTGTACAGTATGGTGTGGGATCACATCTGAAAATGTCATTGGGCCCTACTTCTTCGAGAATGAAGATGGAAGTGCTGTAACCGTAAATGGAGAGCGGTATCGGTTTATGATAGAAAATTTTTTACGTCCTGCTCTTGAAAACAGACCTGGTATGTGGTTTCAGCAGGACGGAGCCACTGCCCATACTGCCCGAGACACAATGGCACTTTTAAGTCAAATTTTTGGAGAGCGAATAATTTCTCGAAATTCGGAAATTATTTGGCCAGCGCGATCGCCAGATTTGACAGCACCCGACTATTTTCTTTGGGGTTTTTTGAAGGAGCGAGTGTATGTGAACAAGCCAGAGACAATCCTTGAACTCAAGGCAAACATTGTTGCAGAAATTCGAACGCTACAGCCACAAGTTTTGAAAGATGTTATGGAAAATGCTCTAAAAGGAGCCCATCAGTGCGAAGCTGAAAACGGTGGTCATTTAAGAGACATCATTTTTCATACTTAGTGTAAAAAAATTTCCATTTTGTATATTATATAATCTGAAAGAAAAAATAAAAAAAGTTAATAAACAAAAAAGTTATTAAACTTTTACACCCCTTGGTTTCTTTTGGCCCACCCTGTATTTGTCGAATAACACTTGGATTTATAAATAAATTCATATACATACATATGTATGTATTTAAGTACTTATGTATACAGAAGAAGGGATGCGATGTCATATTTACAAATTGTACTAACTTTCAAAAAAAAATTTTAATTTTTTCAGTACGATTGTACCTAATTCTTTATTTATATTTTTTTAATACTTGTACTTTTTAATTAACTAAAAATCAATTAACAAAACGCCAGAAGGTGCACAAAGAATATTAGTTGCTGGGATCTGAATATAAAAGTAACATTTACGATATACTACGTTTATAACCTTTTTCTTATTCGATTGTTCACAGTCGATGCAAATAGTCGGCTTCTCCCTTTGGTACGAAAATAAAATTTCCACATTTGCAGATGAATTTGGAATAAATAACATTCCTCCAGCAATTCTTTAAGTACCGGAAAACATCGTTTGATTTACATAATTTTCTAAAACCTTCGAGCTAAAGATTAACGCCCTTGTGCAAAAAAATAAGTGAACGTTAAAACCGGTTTTTCTATGCAAATTTTTTTTAAATGTACACTTCAAGCACGCATTATTTTTTGCATAAGGGGGTTAATATATTTTAATGCTATTTTTGGCATGTAATAAATATGAAGAGATTCCAGTAGTGCTAAATGGGTCATTGCGGTGCTACGGTACCTTTGGCATTCAATAGCGCCAAAATTATACAATTGTACCAACTTTTGCATCGCTGTACAAAAGCGACGGATAATTTGCTTCAAAGCTGCCGGCTACTGTTTACTGACTTCGATTATTTTTACTCTTTTAATTACTTGTTTTTTTTTACCGATAGTATCGATAGTGGAAAAAACTATCGATATTTCATTTACAAAAAACTATCGATACTATCGATAGTTTTGCAGCTCTACTGTTTGGTCTGTACGAGTACTTGTACAGACACACAGATACACACACACTACAAACTTATAACACCCCCTTTTTTAGTCGAAAGTTAAAAAGAAAATGAATTAAGTTCAGTTTTCCATCTACATTTTACTTTACTTTTCTTGATGATGATCATTTATATACATACATGTATACTTTAAGGCCCCAATTTTGGCTTCCAAATTTACTTCATTTGAACCTATTTTAACTTATAAACATTTTATAAAAACTTACTTACTAACTTATAAAAAGTTTTATTAAGATTAAAGATGAAAGTAAGTTAAAATACATAATTTTTTAATTGTGATACTCCGAGAAATAATTTGCATTTGGAATCAAGGATTTGGGTGTCAGATTTTTTGCAATATTATCATCATTTATTGGCTTTTCTACCGACCAAAGCAATAAAATGATCGACATCATCGAGCCGAATATCGCCAACTGGACGAACAGCTCTTTTTCTAATACCTGATATGCTAAACTGTGTATATGATTGCCCTACGGCATACATTCTGTTGAAATGATGCAAAGGGATAAATTGTGTCATTTCGTGTCATTGGCACGAAAACGAGTCAAAAGTGATACTTTATTGTCACAACGGCAACGCTGCTCTCAGCAATGCGAGCGTAGCATACACTGCAGAAAGAAATGAGAGTGCGTACGCTGGACGGGTAGTACTGGAAATAACCGTCATAGAAAATTTTAGCTTGTATGAGATGCGCACTCTATGGGTCTTATGCAAAAAAACTTAATACAGCTTTTCCAAGCAATGTTAAGTAAAGTTGTATTCTAAAAAATTATTGTATAAAAATTCTAAAGTAGGCACCCACGTTTGTTAAGACTACTTTAAGTTGTAGTGTTGTAAAAGTATTGAGTATTTGAGTACTGACTACTCAATACCTGGAGTTTTTCCCGGTACTCAATACACAAAAGTAACTGCTCAATACTTTCAGGGTTGCATTTTGCAGTATTCAAGCGAAAGTCTGATGTATTTTATCAGAATTATACAACTCTGTGAGTTTGATACAAACAAATATGACTCTGAACCTCATGGAGTTAGTGTAACAAATACCAATTCTGTGAGGCATTATTTTGATACGAACAGCCGCTAATAAAAGTACTACAAATTGCATTATTGAACTACTTCGGTCATTAACAAATACTATTGGAAAGAAAAAGTGACCCTTTAGAAGGAAGGCACGTGATACAATATAACCATCAATTCAGGTCCTCACAAACATGAAAAATATTTTAAATTCTTTCAATGTCGGTAAAATTTTATTTCTAAATTTCAACAATGACTAAAGCTACAGTCACACTTGTTAAACATTTGCCCAAAAAAGCGTAACCACTAAATGCTAAAGAAAAATCTTTCAATTAAGACGAAAGTTTGTCAAGTTAAAGAGTATCCAATAATGTATGATTCAATGACATTGTCTATTAGTTGTGTCCGAAAATGTTTAATTTGATAAACAAGTGTCTAGATCAAAACTTTTTTCATTAGTGTTTGTTGGTTACGCTTTTTTGGGAAAATGTTTTACAAGTGTGACCGTACCTTAAGTAAGAACATCAATTGTGAGAAAAAAATGTTTATTAAAAAATATTTTGAAGATAATTTAAGAGATTAATGCACTACAAGTGTAAGAGTACGTTAAAAAATTTTATGTACAAAAACTAATCTTCAAACTTATTTATTTTCATTTGTTATAAATTAATTTAAATATACTTGTATTTAATCCTTGTTTTTCCATATTGCATTATCAATAAAATAATATAAATAATAATATTTAACTTCCCATATACATACATATATAAAGTATTGAGTAGTATCGAGTACCCAATTGAAAAAGTATCAAGTAGTACTGAGTATTCAAAAGTAGCCGCTTTTTACAACACTATTAAGTTGATATTTCCAAAATGTGTATTTTGTACCTCAAATATTTTTACTAATATAGCACATAGTGATTCATGTTACATCTGAAAATGAAGCTAGAAGTGCCTGCTCTTATCTTAAATTTATTATTTCTGTCATGTAATGGGAAACATCACCAAATTATCCAACTGCTTCGAAATACATAGCAAAATCCATAAAAAAATATTAAAATAAATACAATTATACAAAAATGTTTTAGTGATGTACATATGTACAATCAAAACAAATCGAAAAAAGCTGGATATTCAAATACTCGTTTCATTCGAATAAAACAAATTGTGATAATTTTTCACATTTTTTTACTTTCACTTCATGGTTGTGTTTATCTGTTTTCCTATTAAGTCAGAAGCTCATATTTTTTAAATTAGGTTGCTTTACTTCAAGATAATAAAAATTTATTTAATAAAATAAAAAAATATTTGAATACCTGAATGAAATTGTATTCGATTTTGTATTTACATCATAAGATGTGAAGTGGTTGTTGAACACGGTGTTGTTACCAGTATTTATTATTAAATCACAAAATATTTAAAGTTGTCTTTTGCATATGATTTTTTAATAAAGCTATGATAGCCTTAAAGTGCTTATCAACTATTATGAACTTTAAAGCTAAAGTAAAATATTTTTTGCATAAGGGGGTATATGATTAATATTCTTTGTTAATACTAAACAAGGAGTATTTTGGGCCTGTGTTGTTATCAGACTGTTTTGAGAAAGGCACCAAATTGGTTTAATTTGTTAAGCTTAATTTTTAATTAAAATTTTATGAACTTACTTTGATGTTATCCTTTAATTTTGTCCGTATAAATAATAATTAATAAAAAAAAGTCGCATAGCTTTTTATTAAAATATAATTTACATCCAACTCCCACTCCTGCTCACCAACATGAATTAAGGGTAAAAGTCAGCTTTTGGTTTGAGTGTTCATTAACATTTTCAAACACCGAGATTTTATCACATGCATTCATTCGCACTTGTTATTCTATCTGGCGGCCTAGTTTCATAATTAATATATAAACTGAATATAAAAACAGAAAATAAATGCAAGCGAGAACAGAAATTATTTGAGCAACAACTTAATTACTTGAAAAAAAAAATTAAAATAAAAAAAACATTTTTATCAGGTTGAAAATTTCGCTTGAATCCTGAAAATATTTTCGCTTGAATCCTGTATAATCGCTGCTGTGGCAGAACGAATATGAATGGGATGCTTAATAAAAAAGTAATGACATCGTTTATGGATTTCATTAGTAGTTTTGCTCAAACATTTTACGATTTCTATACCCAGCAAGCAGATTTTGAATGGATGGATGAATAATTTTTATTTTTGTTGCGGGATACAGGATACTGGATAGTGCGACTGAAAAGATGCACTGTATCCCTTGTCAGCTGCTAGATTTTCTCCCCTGAGGCATCTCAAGACTGCCATTGACAGTTTCCAATCTTCCAATAGGTGCTTTTCGAATTGGTTGTACTTTTTTTGACTTAAAGCTTCAGAGTCCTTTAGCATATTAAGCTAGGTTAGGTTAGGCTGAACGAGGGGCAGTTATAATTGACCCAGTCCGTTTTGGACTGCACCGATGCTATTATAGCATGTTGTGAGCTCTTAATAAGAAATATTGGCGAGATACCCAATAAAAACCATGAAAACCTATTCAAATTTATCAGATCACAGAAAAAAGTATTCACCAATGAATATTTTCAATTAATAATTTAATTGATTCAATTAAATTTTTAACTGTATTAATTGGAGGGGAAAAACTTAATTGATATTATCAAATTTTTTATAGTCGAAAATTTAATAAATTTCCTAATTGATATTACAAATATTTTAATTAATATTACAAAATCAGTCATATTTCTTTTTTATGTGATTAAGAACCTAGTCTCCCCAATATACCTTCTCAGGTTTTTTTCAGTCTTAACACCTGAATAAATAGTTATATATATATAGAAAACATATCGGTTATATTTTCCAGATGGAAAATTTGTTTTCTAATTTAACTGAATGTTGGACAGTGACACAAGTAGTGTTCGAGTGTTTCACCATAATCCTCTTGGTTACAAAAAAAAAAAAAAAACAGGTGTGTGGAAAAAGGCTCCCAGAAGACATGCCAACATTCTGGAATTCGTAGCTGGTCTCCCGAAAAACATTTGCTACCACTCATTCAGACCTTTGCCTGCTAAAGGACTCAATGGAAGGCGCTCGGGTAAGTCCTGTTGTTATTATGAAAGCTTGCTAGAGATCTATGCGGACGCATCCAATTAAAATTTTGGTATGGTTGGAGGCGTGTTTATTTCCCGTTTTAAGCAGAGAATGAGATTTAAACTGCAGAATAAAGGCACCGTAATATAGCCATACAAAGACCAGGGGCTTAATCGTCGCTTTCGATAATGAGCTGATTTGATCACGTTTTTTTTCAGTTCGAGATTATGGCGTTCCATATCGAACAATAATTTATAAAAACAGGAAAATTGCAATCCAGTCTCTATCGGGTGTCTATGCAATATCCAATTTTGTGCATGAAAGCCGGATGTTTTTAAACGACATAGCGAGATATTGGAACCTGGAGCTACTTTACGTTTCAGGGTATAACAATGTGCCCGAAAATATCGATGCGGACGAATTACTTAGATCTGGAGTTGAAATGCCCACTCGTGCAAAGAATGAAATTGTTGGAGTCCCTTTGAAATGCTGTAAGAAATTCAGTAAGATCTATTTGAAACCGCGCATGCCAGATGCTAAAGAGGTAATCTGTTCGATAACTAGGTAAATATCGCAACAATGCTACTGTAGTAGATCTGCAGTCCTGGAGGGGATACCTCAAGTTCAAATATGCACTTGTTCTGGTCATTACGAGTCACTGTTTTATAGATGAGCGTGCTAGGAGATTATATCTTACATAGAATGGTTTCTGTAAAAGTTGTCATAATGAGGACGAGGAGGATACTGAAGAATACCTCATCTCTATATGCCTTGCTCCCACTCTGAGAAAAGGGAGATTTTTTAGGTTGGTTCAGCATTGAAATGAATAGAGAAACGTAGAGGAAATAACGTCTCTTCACGTCTCTATTCCAGGTAACACATTAGGACCAAAAAGGATCCAAGTTTGCTAGTTTTTTTACCTTTAAACTGGCAACCAGTTCAATTCAACCTAACCCAAATGACATCCTGACTATCTTAGAAGATAGCTGCCTTTGGTTCGCCTTAGACCCTGTCAAGATTTAATTGAGCGCATCTCTTAATAGAGAAAAATGAAAGGGTTTTTCCGAAGACCCAAAATGGTTTATCCTCGGTCCTTCAACGCTCGCTCCAGAACCTTCCAGCATTCTGGAACCATGAGCGTACCACCTGATGATGCAATGTGTAAGAGTAGATAATTTTGTGATTACCCCTTACTCCCTTCTGTTGACCAGAATATTATCAACCCTTTTGTCATAGTCATACGCTTTATTCATCACATGAGAGGGTTGCGCAAGTAGGAGCAAGTGTGTTGCGAGGGTTAGTATCCCCCATTGACTAAGTAGATAGTCTCTACCTGCGCTATATTCAGCAAGTTTGATGACTATTACTTCAAGAGAGACTTACAATGCCGTATTAGAAGAAGTACTCATAGCCACTGGCATATAGGGACATGCCTTCAACATAGTGCGATCAAGCATCAGAAACCTGAGTTATGATAGATCTACCAACAAAGGTGTACATCCATCTCAGGATTCTGGGTGTGCAAACTCATGTTTTTCCTGTAAAATATCTACAAACTATTAAGGCGGTGTCAGATACAACTTCAACGCTTTGCGTGACATTTCTAACTTTGGGAAGAAAGCGTGAAGCATAGTGTGCATGACACAATAAAAACTTTGACAACACACACTGTTTGTTTCACTATTCGGTTGTATGTATAAAAAACAGCACAATTCTATTACTCTGATGCCACGAACTCGTTTTTTATGTAAATTTCATATTTACATGCGACTTTGGTTAAACAAATTAAAAAAAATATACCAACTGATTTGTCAAAGCACGCAAAAAGTTGAGAGTTGCCTAACTTTTCGCTTCGCTTTGCGTTAAAAGTTCTTTATGTGACATGTTTCATATAAGCACGTACATTTCATCTTAGATGTCAAAGCGAATCATCAGCGCAAAGCGAAGCAAAAGTTTTATCTGACATGGGCTTTAGTGCTTTTGTTGCCTTGCCGATATTCGCCTCTAAATGCTATCTCTACAATATCTTTTAATATAATATCACTTCCAAATACTTGATCTTTGGCAATGCGGTAGTGAAGGGAACAATGTTAGTATTTGCAGGCTCGCAGTCCTTCATCATCTTTAGTCCATTCTTCAAGCAGTTTAATTACATATTGTTCTCTGACTTACACTTACAATTATGAACCAAAAGGTTAAACAACAACATTATACAAATTTTAGTTTTTCACCAATGCCTGTAAGTATTCCTGTTTCACTTCTGATGTGAAGTTATTTTAAATTTTGCTGGGTTGTACACTGAAAGAATTTTTTTCATAAGTTCTATGAATTTCGATTTTAATCCAATGAAAAAATTCATTAAAATTCAACCAACGTCACGCTTCGTTGGATTAATGAAACCAGTTTCGTTAAAATTATTTTAATGAAAACTTCGTCAAATGTATTAAACAGAGTCATCAATGCAATGAAATAACTTAATCGAAGCAACGAAATAATTTCATTAAAACGACGATATAATTTCATTAAAACCAGAAAGTAGTTTTATAAAAAAAAACGAAATAATTTCATTAAAAAAACTAAATAATTTCAGTAAAACAATGACATTATTTCATTGTATGTGTAAATAAGCATACAAAGAGTACAAAAACAATCATACAGAACTACCCAGCAAAAAATTACACATTACCATCAGAACTACTTGCCATATAATGACTTACTTTTCTGATTGCCAAATTTCATTACTCGCTTACAAATCTCATTAGCTAAAATGTAAAAAAATTATGTACAAGTTGCTAAATGAAGAGAATGATTTTTTTAGATTAAATAGATTACGTGAGCAAGTTTCCAAATAAAAAAGGTTAGTACTTCTCAAGAATCGATTATTTTAGTCTCACGCCTTGTTAAAATCATTAAGTTGGTAATCCAGTAAGGAACAGCTTCCACGAAAAATGCTTAGTTCCAAACTCGATTACCTTTTTTGAAATTTTTTGCTAGGTACTTTTGATGCAAGCTTTTGGTTGAAAATTATTGAAATACATTTCATTTATCAGACTTTCATGACTACAATAAAATTTTCATTGGGACAGCGAATATATATATATATATATATATATATATATATATATATATATATATATTTTATAGCTTTAATGAAATTCGAAATTGCTGTATATTTTATTTATTTTATTTAGTTTTAGAGAATTTAATCTATAATTTAATTGCTTTAAGGTATGTACTTATTTATGTTTATTTCAAGCAACAACTGCAATTGTTTCTTAATAATAAAGCGTCCGCCAGATAACTTTTTTTTTTGAAAAAGCTATAAAAAAAATAACTACGGAAGCTTCGGCTGTGTGGCACGTAGCGCCGTCCTATTGAAACCAAATGTTGCCAATATCCTCCTCTTCAATTTTTGTGAACAAAAATTCGTTCAACATGGCCCGATAACGATCGCCATTGACTGTAACGGCCACTCCTTGCGCAATGGCCCAATTATGCCTCTGGACCAAAATCCGCACCAAACAGTGACTCGTTTTGGGTGCGTCGGCTTTTCAATGTATGCGTGCGGGTTTTCGGTGCCCCAAATGCGACAATTTTGCTTGTTTACACACCCCCAAGATTAAAATGAGCTTCATCTGAAAAGATGATTTTTTTTTGGCAAAATCGGCATCTTCTGTAAGTCTATAGCAGGCACTCTTAGCGAAGTGAAAACGCATTGGATGGTCAGTTGGCTCGTTCAGCGGAAGGATAAAACTAATTATCTGTCAAATCCGACATGAGGGTGGCGTTGGCTGAAGTAGTTAGCACGTTGACTACAAAACCGAAGATCCTGGGTTCAAACCATGTATCCGAAAGTCATTAAATAACAACATCACGCATTTTTCTGATGTACATTAGTATCCCTTTGTATCAGCTGTTGTAGGAAAGTTCAATTGATGCAGGCATAGTCACTGGTCACTGAACTATACCGACTTCAGCAGATGCTAATCCTAATATAACATCAGAGCGCCCTCCTTCGTCGGTATTGTGTAGCAGAATCATCGGCGAAGTAAATTAACCAATAAAATGGCTACTAAACACAGCTTCAAAAGTTAATATGCCTCATGTGACACCAGAAGGCGCTGCAACAATGCATTATTACAAAAAAAGCAGAGTTGTAACAAAATGGAGCTTTCTTCTATTTCTTCCTTCACCACCTGTCTTCTATCAGTATCCCTTTCCGAAAGAAAGTAACACCTATTAATAGTAGTAGGCATTAATTTACCATTAATGTTAATGTTACCATTCACGAAATAAGCACTAGTTGAAAAAAAAACGTTAGATGGCGGACCCTTTATTAAAATATTGTTGTCATAAATCCAATGAAATATTGTTACGAAACTAGAATACCAACGAAGCAATTCCAATGAAATTCTTTCACAATATTCGTGCAATTTTCATTACATTTGTGAAATTATCATCAGATTTGTGAAAAAAATCAAATGAAATTGTTTCGTTGGATTTATGAAGCAAAATTCTTTGGGTGTATAATCAAATGTATGCTATGAAAAGCAGTAATTAATTTGTTTAGTATTTGTAAAATAATAATTAATTTATATATACAACTGAAATAATATTTGTGTATTGTTTGCAAGACCTTGTTCGATAGATGTACGAGTGCATACGTATCTAAGTAACCATGGTGCCTCGTTAGCGACTAATTGAAAATGGAAAATGAATGGAAGTGTTGTAGTTTTAATATTCCCATCCAAAAAAAAATTTGTGTACGGGATGCAGTACTTGCTTACATATAACAAATATACATTTGAGCCATTAATTTTGAAAGTGAGGCTAGTCAACTTATGCTAATTGTTTGCAAATATAATCTCATAAAAACATTAATATATAAATGCTACATTCTTTGAAAAATTTTGCAAAATTTAACTTGCTCATTTTAAAAATTAAGAGCTCTCTTATAAGTAAATTTATATCGATTTTAGGGTTTCGTATGCCAACGATAAAAAGGGCGCTATTGCTTTCGCTAAGCTGCACAAAAGAGTATTTGAGCTAAAAATCTCACCAATACTGTTTTTTAAGTTTAGACTGCTTGTAATAAACTTTCAAAATAAGAAAAATCGGACAAAGGGGAAAAAAGTTCCCCTCAGAGAAACTAATCCTATCTCTGCAAAATTAAATTTTTTTTCTTAACTTTTTTCATACTTTTGCTTAGCATACGCAACTTTTAACGCCGTCGAAAATTCAAAATCTTAAACATGGAGCCAGAAGACCCTAAGATGCCACTTTTGTCCCCGCTTCCTTTTATGGGTGGCGACAAAAATATTATTTGCAAAAATAATGTAAATATAATAATAAAAAAAAATACTACTTATGCCTTAATATCATAAAAACTAAACTTTTGAACTTTTATGGGCAGGGGGAAGTATCTCTCCCCTCAAGGCAAAACATTTCTTGGCTAACCAAAAGGTCTTTTAAACATCTTTAGCCATGCTATAGATGAGCAATAATATAAAAAAGGTGACATTTTCAAAAAATCAATCAATCTAGCATCTAAAATTAAAGATTTTAAATTTTATTTTGGTATAAAACATAATTCTAAATCTAGCTACCATCACCTTTACAAACCTTCTTCTTGTTTTTTGTTTGCAAAAATAATTGTGTAATTTTAATTTTTAAACGAATTGTTTCAACCTTAATATTTAAAATGATTTTTTTGTTTTAATACTAAAAATAGCTTTTAATCAAATCTTTCAGGGGAAAAAATCAACGTTATACACGCAAAGAAAAGATATGGTTGTAGAATGGTTGAGAAAACCACATTATGTTCTCTGAAACAAATGTGTGGTCGTCGAAAACTAGTTATTGTTATTTTAAACATTTATTTCGTTACAATAAACAGAGTAATGTTTGAATTTAATAATTACATTATCACATCCATATAAAAGTGTGATATTGTTAGAGTTTAACAATACAAATTTGTTAAAAATTTATGACTACAACATAATTTGTATTATTATTTAAAAATAATATAATGTAAATAACAATATAATGTTTTCCAAAACCATACTATGTTAAGTTTAAAAAAAAAAATATTTTTCAGAAACATCTGTCAGTTCAGTATTTCGTTTGTAAGCTATAGGTAGTGTTAAATAAATGAATAAATAAATAAAGTATAAACAAAAGGGTAGATCAATTAAAATATATAAACATTTGTGTGTCTTTTTATACAGACAATGGCTGTATGTCGTGTAAGTATACATTTCTATATATACAATTTATTTCAACAATATTCTGCCTTATCGTGGTTGGCGTATTTCATATACGACTACGACTGTTTGGTAATAGATTAAAGAAAAACTGTTGAAGTCTTCTTTAATTTATTACCAAACAGTCGTAGTCGTATTTGAAATACGCCAACCACGATAAAGCAGATTAATTTATTTTTATTTCGAATTTAACGCACAGCTGTTTCTACAATAAATATATGACTAAAAAACAAAATACTATTATTATATTAAATAATACTGTGGTCGTATTTAACAACATTAATATAATATTAGAACATGGTATGGTGAGTCTCAATTATATTTTAGTCACATCTAACAATAGTGTTGTCACATTTACAATACTAAGATTATAATATAATTAACTCAGATATTAATATAATTAACTCAGATAATATTATAATTAACTCAGATAACAATATTGTCAAAGTTTTTCTTCTATTAACAATAATATGATTTGACTGCAACCATATAACTCAATCATAGTATGTTGCTGTTTGATTATGGTTACCTCAACCATATTTTTTCTTTACGTGTAGCTTCATTCGTTCTTTTAGCTACAAAAAATATCCAACCCAATCATGAATATTTCCTCGAAATTTATTTCTCACTGAAAAAATTTTTCTCGAGAAAACATTACTCCAATCATAAATTCCTTGGGAACAAAAAATGTTAATATGCTGCATCACCGCATTACGAGGCTCGTTGTTTTGCTTGTTTTTTGACATTTTGTTTCTCCTCTTTTTTTTGAGTGAGAGAACAAACAAAATTATTAACATACACCAACTTGAAAAAATAAGTAAAAATAAGTTTATAAATGTTTTATTTGGGCATTATGTAAGTTTTTCCAAATATTTACAAGAACTATAAAATAAAATTTATGTGCGTACATTTCATTTTAATGGAGTACTAACTATGTTTTTATGTAAACTTCCTTCTGTTTTGCAAGGGAAAGATATTTAGTGAAAAAAAGCACGTTCAACTGCGTTCATAATACCTACTTTTTTCCCCGGGGAGTTTTTTTATTCACGCATTTGGTAAAAAGAGGGAAAAAACAAATTAATAATAGGAGAAAAGGGAAAAGCGAGAAAACTCGTGAGCAATTTTTGTTTATAATTGGGCTGACCATATAAATATGTTAAAAAAAAAAAAAAAAAAAAAAAAAAAAAAAAAAACATTAAAAATACACACTCAAAATAAAAATCAATCCATCCGTACTTAAATAAATCAAAAGCGGTGTCATAAGTACGGTAAGTACGAATTTACTCAAATCAAGTACAAAAGACTTAATTCCAAGTACGGACTATTCAAGAGCTAAATACTTAATTTTATCCATATATAATCCCGATTCCGTACTTGAAATAAATCCAAAACCAGATTGGTTTCAGAAAACCTGAGATAGAACTAATTTCAAAATACATTTGAATCAAGAATTTCTTAATTGATTTAATGCGAATCCGTACTTGAAATACTCCCAAAACGAGATTGATTTAAGAAAATCTGAGATTGAATTAATCTAAAAATGGTGTTGATTTAATCCCGAATCCGTACTTGAAATAATCCAAAACGAGATTCGTTTAAGAAACAATTAGATTGAATTAATCTCAATATGTGCCTGTTTTAAGAAATGCTAACTTGATTTTTTGAATAAAAAGATTTAATATAATTTTTAATTAGCTTTTTATTGAATTTCTATGGTAATAACAATTAAATTTAATGCAAAAGACCAAAAGCGGGTATTGTTTCCTTTACGTCGCTCTGTTACATGCATCGCTAACAGTGTTGCCAAAAAATTATGACGGAAGAATGCTAAGTGAATCCAAGATGTCTGTTCTATGGATGAAAAAATACTAGATTTTAAATTTATATATGTAGGTTATTTGTTGAATGCTTTTTTACTAAATAATAGTAGG
Source organism: Tachina grossa (assembly GCA_949987645.1). Lineage (NCBI taxonomy): Eukaryota > Metazoa > Arthropoda > Insecta > Diptera > Tachinidae > Tachina > Tachina grossa. Next base: position 114,198,915 of record OX465278.1, read on the forward strand.
CACTTGGCCTGCACAATACTGCCTCTTTATCATCAATGAATAAATTATCTGTTTTGCTCTCAACTAAAGCCCACGTTTCTAAGCTGATTACATTTATAATCGTCATCGCTCCAAAAGTTCAACCCCATCAGTGCTCTAAGTGAAGCTATGTCATTAAGAAGCTAGGGGTTCTTGGTCACCTAGAGCGATAACATATTTCTGAGTCGGGTCTTACAGCGAGTAGAGCAAAAAAAAAATTATCAATGAGAAATTATGAGGCATGCGTTGCAGAAAGTTTTCGTACCTATTACTATTTTTTACCTAATAATATTACATATTATGTAGATATGTATTTATATTTATATAGTATAAAAAAAACTACAGATTAAAATATACTTCTATATACATATAAAGCTTTCACTGACATTTTCATAATGTTAACAATGTGTGTATTTTGGTTTTTATTTATTTTTATTTGCAAAGACGTGAGCAGAAGCAATTATTTATTATACTGAGTTTACAGACTACAATTTCTGTTGAGCAACTTTTGATTATATTAAAGATGAAGGAGAAGATAATGAAAATGGGAACTATCATATTTTTCTCTCCCGCTTATGAACTAAAAAGTTGCTCAACTAAAATTGCCGTGTTTGAAACGGGACTTGCTTAAAACAATACAATACGCACAATCAATAACAAAAACTCATATTTTTACTTACTCTTTAAACAGGAACAGCTTCGCAATCTAAAGTCCCTCAGAAGATTTAGCAGTTTGGAGTCGTCCTTTTTCACTTTTTGTCTTATTTATTTATTTATTAATTTACTTTTGCATACTAGAAAAATCAACCGCGCCTAGTCACTTCTAAATAAAACATTTTCCGTTAAAAAGTACAATTATTATTTTTATTTAAATATATTAATTTTTTAATTTTATTGAATTTCAATCACAAGCACACTAACGAACTTGAAATTTTTTGGTTAAAAGGTTTTTTATTCTTCTTTTCATATGTATATAAAGTAAGTACACAAAATTGTACTTTAAATAAGTTTTTTACTCAATTTAAGAACTTTTTACTTGGTTTAATTTTTTTTACATAATTTAAGCTCTTCATACTCAATTTAAGAAACCTTAGGATGGTTTTTCTAAATTAATCCTGTTTTCGGTTTGTTTTAAGTAAATGTTAGTGCTATTCGTACTTAAATTTTTAAGTATGGTTCGTACTAAAAGTAAGTAGAAAATACTTAAATTTAGTACGGCTTTTTTCTTTCTGTGTAGGAAATTTTCTTCACTTTACCAGAGGTACAAGTCACAACGTAAAGTCTTCAAAATTTACAACATTATGTAAATTTTTGTTGTGTATCGAGTTGTGTACTTAATTCTTAAGATTTCTTTAAATTCATTTTTGCTTTTTTGGCCGGCTTTTTGGCTCAAATACTCCTATGTGCGATGTACGACCATTTGCACAAAATGTGAATAATGTGATACAGATTTGGAAAGAGACAAAACAAAATGACAAATATATCAAATGTGTACTTACACACAAAAAATATCATAGGTTATATTTCCTAAAATAATGGTATAATTTTAACTAAGTGAAAGGGTAGAATGGCATTTACAAAGTTTTTTAGTTGAAACTCCTTAACTACAAGATAAATTCTTACTTTTATTTTCTGTGAATTATCTAAATAGCAAAGTTTTTTTTTTTTTTTAATGCATGTTTTTTATTTATTGTATCTTCATATATGAACTAACAATAAGTATTCAAATCTTAAATCTATAAAAAAAAAATTATTAGGCCCGACCAATGTCGGACATAAGCTTAGTGATACTCTCTACATTTGAAGCTGAAGCAGTGCCCCATAGTTGAATTCCGTAACACCATATTGGCTTTAAAAGCGACTTGTACATTAAAAGTTTACAGTCTAGGCTAAGTGTTGGATTTCTACCAATCAGCCAATGTACCTGGGTTAATTTAAGTATCATTTGTGATAGCTTAGAGTCAATGTGGTGTTTCCATGTAAATCGTCGATCAAGGTGTATACCAAGATATTTCACATGTGAATGTTGAGGAACAACTTGATTGTTAATCCGAATGGTGGAGCAAGTATCTCTTCTTAGGGTGAACGTTATATGGACACACTTTTGTTCATTGACTTTAATTCTCCATAAGTTTAACCAAAGCTCCATCTGGCTAATGTGTTCCTGGAGTTTGCGGGATGCCTCATCAGGGTTTTCGTGCATACTAAGGCAGGCTGTATCGTCGGCAAATGTGGAAGTATGGATACTACTGCTCACAGGCATATCACAAGTATAAATCAAATATAAAACTGGTCCCAGTATGCTCCCCTGTGGCACACCGGATGAAATAGTTTCAGGCCTACTCGTAAAGTCTCCTTCCACAACAGTGAACTTACGGGAAATAAAGTAACTTTCCAAAATATTTAAAATGTTTATTGGTAAGTGAGTCTTCAATTTTAAAATTAGGCCTTCATGTCACACTTTATCAAATGCCTGGGAAACGTCAATAAAGAGCGCAGAACAATACTTTTTTTCCTCAAAAGTTCTTCTTATAAATTGAACCAGTCTGTGAGTTTGTTCAATGGCGCTATGCTGACTTCTAAAACCAAATTGATGGTCTGGTATACACCCACTACTAATTAGAATTGGGAACTATTTTATTTTGAGCAGTTTTTCGAAAAGCTTTGACATAGTTGATAGTAGACTTATTGGCCTATATGACTCAGCCTTGGTTAGATCTTTGCCCGGCTTTGGAATCATTTTAACCTTGGCAAGCTTCCAGCTGTGTGGATAATACTCCAGTCGTAAAATGGCATTAAATATGAATAAGAGGATTCTCATTGCAATACGAGGCAAGTTCATCAGCATCTGGTTACTAATTCCATCAATACCCGGAGTTTTCTTCGGGTTGAGTTCGGCAATTAATTTTTGTAAATCACGCGTCTTAAACTTTATGTGTTGAGTGGGTAGAGCGACTACATTCGGCAAATCAACAACACCAGTACATATGTTTGGCGTAAAAACGGATTTTAAGTGCTCAGCAAATATTTTACCTTTTTCAGTATCGATTCTTGCCCAACTTCCGGTAGATGTGCGTAGAGGTGGCTTATACTCAATGGGTGTTTTAAGCTTTCTAGCAGCGCTCCACAAAGAGTAATTAGACGCTGGTGTGACATCAAGACCTTCCAGATAATTTTTAAGAGATGCAGTTTTTTCAGACGCAAGCAACTCTTGGAGTCGTTTGGTGCACTCTTTTAAATCTGATTTTATTTTGTGGTGATCTGTGCTGTTGCCATTCCCTTCTAGCTCTTCTTTTTTCACGTACGAGACGTTCAATGTCTGTAGAATAAATTTTATTAAACCCAGTCTGCGGATGGGAGATAGTGGCATGTTCAGCAGCCTGTTTAATATTCTCGCTGAGATTGGCAATGTCAGATTCAATATCATCGGATGTTCTAAGCGTAATGTTTCCCGTACAATGACTACTGAGATATTTTTTGAACCCCAGCCAATTAACACGATTGATCATCTTCACATATGGGTCAGGTAAGTTACTTCTTAAGGGACTACAAATTGTAATGATCGTCGGAGAGTGATCGGACGAGAGATCAAGAGAAGCTTGAGATTGAATTAAATCCCTAGAGATATTTTTTATGACGCCAAAATCTATAACATCCGGAATTTTTTGTATGTCAGTAGGCCAATAAGTGGGCTCCCCACTCGAAATGACATCCAAGCCCATTTTTGAAATAGTGTTGAACAATGCTCGACCTCTGGGGGTAATAAGACGCGAACCCCAGAACGTATGCTTAGCGTTGTAGTCGCCAGCTGCTACAAAATATAGCAAAGTAAATTTATACATATATGAAGCGGCAAATTATCATGGATTTTAGTTAAACTAACTACATATTTATAATTCGATAATTGTCATGGATTTAAAGAGTTTTTGAATTTAAAAAAAATGTATTATTTATTTATTAATTTATCTATCTACATATATACATATATAAAATCGAAAAAAAAACACCACGAAAATAAAACATCTGAAGGTAATGCTGGAACACAACTGGGACTAACGACGAATTTTTCGTAGCGAGATTTCGTCATAAAAAATAAAACACATTCATACACAGCGTGACCGTTTGACCGACTAAAGTGGCAATTTGGCACTTTTTTGACTGCGTTTCCCCTTTTTCGACTGCCTTGCCACTTTTTGCCCCCCTTTATTTAGGGTAAGTTATATGAAAATACATTAAAAATAAAAGGTTTAGTGCAGTTTTCTCGTTTTTTTTTTAATTTTGCCCCTTTTTTTTGATAAATCCCCTATTTGGTGCCACTTTCTGAAATATGTCATCGGTCACCCTGTTCATGCATATGCAAATTAACACAACATTGTCGTCGAACGAAACTCGTCGTGCAGGACGAACTCTCCGATATATATATATTTCTATTCTTTAAGCTGACGAACGACGAAAAAACGATTTTCTCTCTCTTTGCATAAACAATAAGCAACTTCATCGTCGTTGTTGTGCTTCACACGACGAATTTACTCCGCGAATTATTATCGACAAATTCGTCACCATCCACGAAATTCGTCGTTCGTCCCAGTTGTGTTCCTAACATAAGACAACGCTTGCCGGCAATCTTAAAGCAGCTCTGGGCTGAGAACAGCTCTCGCGTATTCGTAACTATATCTTAAGTGCAATCAGGCTTGTGTGTCTTGTACGATCTTGCTAACAAGTACCGCAACTATCTGTATCGCTTACACTTATGTATTCCGTGGTATTTTCCATTATCGAGTGCAAACGTTCATTACCGTGTGCAAACATTTTGTTGACACTATACTGGTGGAGACCATTGAAACTTTGGATAGGGATCTTCCTATGCAAAGGTATAGGTCGTCCGCAGCTTCCGAAGGAAACACCTACATATATGCGGTATACATTGGCAATTTGCGTGTTTGCTTCTATACGTTTGTCGGGCTCAGCTAGTTTATCTAAAATAATTAAAAACAATTTTTTTACATAAATTTTAAAAAATTAATGTATACATACCTTCTTCCTCAAAAATTTTCTTTTGACAGTAAATTAGCAAACATTTCAATAAAAGTAATTTCGAAAAATATATGTACAGGGTGGGCCAAAAGAAACCAAGGGGTGTAAAAGTTTAATAACTTTTTTGTTTATTAATTTTTTTTTATTTTTTCTTTCAGATTATATAGACAACACTTGGAGAATTTATAATGGAGAGGTTCACAACTGAACAGAGAACCAGAACAATAGAATTTTTATTTTAAACCAGAGATCAATTATTTTAACGCAAAGAGCATATCGTCGACATTTTAACGTCAGAATTTCGCCCTCTGAAGCGATGATTCGTTGCTTAGTTAATCGTCATCACCAACATGGCAGCGTAAGAGATTTGCCTCGAACCGGTAGACCACGTTTAAGTCGCACTGCGGAAAATATTGAACGAGTACAGCAAAGTGTTAACGAAGCACCAGAAACATCTGGCAGAAGGCGTTCTGCTCAGCTAGAAATGTCTCGTACGTCACTACGGCGCATTTTAAAAAAAGATTTACAGTTATACCCATATAAGGTGCAATTGGTCCAAGAATTAAAACCCGCAGATCATCGGCAACGTCTAAATTTTGCAGTTAAATTTCAAGAGCGAATAATTTCTCGAAATTCGGAAATTATTTGGCCAGCGCGATCGCCAGATTTGACAGCACCCGACTATTTTCTTTGGGGTTTTTTGAAGGAGCGAGTGTATGTGAACAAGCCAGAGACAATCCTTGAACTCAAGGCAAACATTGTTGCAGAAATTCGAACGCTACAGCCACAAGTTTTGAAAGATGTTATGGAAAATGCTCTAAAAAGAGCCCATCAGTGCGAAGCTGAAAACGGTGGTCATTTAAGAGACATCATTTTTTCATACTTAGTGTAAAAAAATTTCCATTTTGTATATTATATAATCTGAAAGAAAAAATAAAAAAAGTTAATAAACAAAAAAGTTATTAAACTTTTACAACCCTTGGTTTTTTTTGGCCCACCCTGTACATACATATGTATGTACCTTATTGTAATAGTTTATATTAACTCGGATTTTAGGTAATGTGAAATAACCCAAGTTTTTTACTTTCATATAAAAAAAAGTTACCTATGCAAGCTTAGTTAATATTACCTCTTATATTTTTTTGTGTGTAGTATAACAATGAAAACGATTCAATACGCAAAACTTGTTATTTAGTTATTAAAAATCGTAAAATATAATTTTATGTTAGAATACGTCCATCTCATATTAGGAAAACTGCAGTATGTATTTATTTTACTCTTCATCTCTATGGTATTTGAAAATCATTAAATTGAAGAGAGTAAAAACAAAGAGCATGGATATATTTTCTAATTCTGTTATGTCTTTTATGCAAATATGCCTTGCCATCTGTGTAAGATTTTCTTTTCTTGTTCATCTGTCAGCAAATATTGAAATATAGCAAAGATATCACAAAAAGTTTCGCTGTTATAATTTTGTTAATACTTTAATTTACAGATTTTATATTCAATTTGGCAGCCTATTCCCCCCGATTCCCCCTTTCATTTCATATTTTGAATCCCTTTCCCATAATATTTGCCATTTTCTTTAGCTGCCAATTAAAATTCGGCCTTGCAGCAAATTTATATGTACATATATTTTCTTTAATTGTTTAAGTTGCGAAAGAAAATCCATTTGAAACTTCAATAGCCTTAAGGCAGAAAGATGTTGGCTCGTTGTTAGTTAGTTTAGTGATTAAAAGATTCTAATACTTGTCTTTTGAAATATGAAGAATAAGAAAAACGCCGGTCCTTTGAAAAAAAAAATCTGTACATATAATAATGGCAGCTACAACTGTAATAATTAAAGAAGATAGTTTAAAATTTATGCACAATCATCATCATGTTATAGAATAGAAAGAGGGGAAACTAGGCACAACTTGTTATGTACATATCGCACACTAAATCATAAACAGTTTATAAAAATGGTTATGTTTTGTCATAAACCAGTTCACTGAACAAATCTGTAATGAGAGCACATTTGTGTCATTTGTACAGTCTCAACAGTTTTTTGCCACTTCAGTTAATTTTTTGGGTTGTGACAGTTTATGATTTAGTGCGCGATATGTACACATTGAGTTATATTAATATAATTATTAGCTCCATGTAAGTCATATTTCGGCTGTAGCTATAAATTTTGCACAGGACAAAACCAACAAACAGCAGCAGAGTAAGTCCTTTTCTTACATGATTTAATTTACTTGTAACTTAATAATGTATTACCAGGGCTGGGCAGTATTTGAAATACTTGTATTTGAAATACGTATTTCAAATACAAATACGTATTTCGTATCTGCATTTGAAATACACGGTTTGAAAGTATTTTCTATTTTGTATTTCAAATACACAAATTAGAAGTATTTTGTATTTTGTATTTCAAATACATTTGGGTCAAAAATACATTTTTACAAAATACATTTAGCTGTTACAATAAATTAAACATATATTGTTTCATATAAAAGCTAAAATCGCTAGAAACTACGACCACTAAAATTTTCAGATTTGGCAACACTACAATTCAGCTGTCAATTGTTTCGTCTCAGGCGAATTCACTTTGCACTAATCAGGTGATGTCAGATTTCCATACATTCGTCACCAGCTTTTTCTTTCAAACTTCATATATGTTTATATTAGATTGATATGTTTGTAAAATCTTTGACTGTCAATGACGGCATTTTGCTTTTTTTGCTCTTGTCATTTTCATTTTAATTCCGTTATTTTTGCTTGCACTGTTTTCGTGAATTTTTCAAGAATTTGATTAATCTAAATACATAATAAGTATGACTGAAGAAATCCCATCAGGATCGTCTGCGACAGTGACAAAAGTGTATCCACTTATTTTAACTGGAGGCATGTATTTTACAGTGAATACAAATGCAATGACCGGTGAAGAAGATAGTATTCAGGCATCATGTGTAAAATGCAAAGCCACAATAAAAGGTAGTTTAAAGTCTACTAGCAACTTCAGGCTCCATTTAAAGGTAAGTTGTAAAACTACTTTGGACATTATAATCAATTATTTCAACTTTATTTTCAGAGAAAGCACCCTGATGTTCTGACCTTATATGAAAATTGCAAGGCCAATCAAAACGCTACTGCCAAAAAAAGGGTAACATTAAAAAATAACGAAAAATTGCAACAAACGCAACTTAACTTTAAGTTGCAAAGTGAAAATGAATGCCAAAAAAACTTTGATAAAAACATAATAAAGTACATCGTACAGAGTATGAAACCGTTAAGTACTGTTGATGATCCCAATTTCGTAAAGATATTCACTGATCTTCCACAAAAGTTAAATGTTATGTCAAGAAGAACATTAGGAAGAAAAATTGATATGTCTCATAATAAAATTATTGAGAAACTTGTAACGATTTTGAGTGATATGGAGTATGTATCAACCACTGCAGACATATGGTCAACAAAGACCAGAAGCTTCCTTGGTGTAACAGCACACTGGGTAAGATTTTGTTTATTGTATATTTATTGTTTAACAATTTATTTGGATGCATGATACATACGCATGTGTGTATGTATATAAACGTTTTTTAAATTGTTAAAGATTAGCTTTAAAGATATCTAAGCATTGATTAAAAATTATCTAAATTCCAGATCAATGCAACTTCACTGGAATGTAAAAGCTGTATATTATCCTTTAGCCGTTTTAAAAGAGCGCGTACTTATGACAAGATAGCTGAAATGCTTTTTGAGATCCAGTCATCTTTCAAATTGAAACATGAGCAAGTGGTTTCAACCACTACTGATAATGGATCAAATTTCGTGAAGGCTTTTCAAACATTTGGTTTTACTGACTATGAGCTAGATTTTTGTGGAAATGATGAAGGTAAAAAATATTTTGATCCCATAATATTTATGTATATAAATTTATAACTTGTATGTATGTATGCATGTATTCTCATATGTAATTTTTTTAATACTGTTAAAGGTGTATTGGAAACATCATGTGCTTCTGAAATTTTAAAAGAAGTATTATTACCAGTAAACATGCCGGACGATGAAGGTAGGGAGCTATATTTGCCGCGGCATCTAAGATGTGCCAGCCACACATTAAGTCTTTTAGCAACAACAGATATGAATAATTTTTTAAAAAATTCTCGTGCCAGTAGAATACACTACTCGGCAATTGCCAAATGTACTTTGTTATGGAATTTATCCAGAAGACCCAAATCAGCTGAAGTCATAAAAGATTGCCTTGGACATCAGTTAGTATATCCATGTCCCACAAGGTGGAACTCGCTTTTCGATTCTTTGGAACAACTTATGAAAACTAAATCAAAATTAAATGAATTGTTTGCAAAGTTAAATAAGACTAATACGTTCTCGGCTATAGAACTGGAGTACTTAGAGGAACTCATTGCAATACAGAAACCGATAGCTACGGCTTTAGATTACATTCAAGGAAGTAATTGCTATTATGGAAAACTTTTGCCTACGTTAATGTCTGTAAGAACCAGATTAGATCGACTGCAATGTAACAATTTAAGGCATTTAGGTTGTATTTTACCAAAACTTAGAGAGGGCTTGGAAAGAAGATTTAATAAATTTTTTATGCTGGCACCTGAAGCAAATATAGCCATATTGGCGACATGTTTCCACCCTGCTTATAAAATGCGTTGGATGCCAGAAAGCACCACAGTAAGCGAGAGGCAAAGAATTCAAAATCTTGCAGTAGATGCCTTAGAAAAAAATTACAAGAAGCGTGAAGCAATACCTGGATGCAGCAGAAGTAGCAGTAGTTGCAGTAAAGAAGATGAAGATTTTATTATTTTCGAGGACAACAATATTGATCAACCTCGTAAATCAAATTTGGAGTTAGAGTTCATCAGTTTCCTAAATGATAAAAACAAGGAGCTCGCCATTCTGGAAAGATATCCAAATGTTAAAAGTGCGTTTATAGAATATAACACCAGTTTGTGTTCCTCAGGACCTGTAGAACGATTATTTTCCTTGGCAGGGTTTATTCATTCCCCAACAAGAGGCTGTTTATCTGATGACTCATTAGAAAATCTAGTTTTTCTTAAAGGAAATACCTGTTTTGCTGAATAAAAATTTACAATATTAGTCTTCTATTAGTTTTGTAGAACACATCTGATTTATGTAAGTATGTACATTAGACCATTTCACAAAAAAAAAAAAAAAAAAAAATTAAAATCCCAATGGCACAAGTTGTTTTCTAATTTTACCTAAAAAAAGGAAAACATGAAAATTGATCAAGCTTTAGGGGTCGCTCAAAATCGATAAAGGCTTTTGTCTACAAAATACCATGTTTCAAAAATACGTTTTTACTTGGTTGATAACAGCTTTTGATACGTTTAACCGATTTTGATCGGAGAAGACATTGAAACATTTAAGACAAAAGTTTCAGTTCTATTTATAACCTTTCAAACTTTGATCAATTTTCATGTTTAATATACCAAAATTTTCCTTTTTTAAGTAGAATTAGAAAACAATTTGTGCCATTGACATTTCAAACTTTTTTTTTTTTTTTGAAATGGTCTAATGTACATACATATGTATGTACATTTTCTTTGGTGAATCATATTATCATTATTTAGATAAATAAAAATATGATTTTTGTAAAAACACGTATAAAGTTGAAAATCTGATTTTTCCAGTTGCTGTTATTGAGCTCGCAATGTATGTATACGCGAAATAAAGTATCCAATAACAGAACTATGAATGAATATGTAAGTACATTTTTATGAGACCAAATACAAAAAAGTATTCGTATTTTGTATTTGTATTTTGTATTTGAAATATATAACATAAAAGTATTTTGTATTTTGCATTTCAAATACTCAACTTGAAAGTATTTTGTATTTCAAATACTCAACTTGAAAGTATTTTGTATTTTGTATTTCAAATACATCAAGGCATGTATTTTGCCCAGCCCTGTGTATTACATATCCAATAAGCACTCAAAAAATTTAAATTGAAGCATTTGAAATTTAACTGGAAACAAAGTTGAATTCAAGCATTTTTTCAAGTAATATTCAAGTTTGAATATATTTTGAAATAAAAAATCAAACAACATGCAACATGTTCAAACCTTGTCAAATAAGTAATTTATTTTTTAATAAAATTGAAATTGTGGTGAAAATATAAAAAATAAATAAAAAAGTAATTTTTTAAAAAACAAAAAGTGATTAAAATCGTGAAAACAATAGTGAAGATAAATATGCAGAAAATTATTATTAGAAAACAAATGAATTGCATTTTCCTTTCTATTTTAAAAGTAATGTTTTTGAAGCTTGAAATACACTTTAATTCAATTGTAATACAAGGTTGAATTACACTATAATTCAAGGCTTGAATTGAAATGTAATACAACTGAATTGTTCGAATTGAATTCAAGTTCCCATTTCACTGGAGAATGCTATTGAAATAAAGTGTAAATAAAGCATAATTCAAGCCTTGACAATTGAATATGTGACTTGAATTACAATTGTTTTACACTTGATTTCAAGCAAAATTGCAATGGACGGAACAGAAACCTATTCATTGTGATTGAGTACCATGTTTTGGGTGCTTAATTACTCATTATTGGTTTTATTCTTGTTTCTAGCAGATTTACGTCATTTAGGAGAAGCCTCGGACAATTGCAAAGTATTCAGTCGTTTAAAATCATCAAATAAATTACCATATGCACCTATTTCATTAGACAGAACATACATTTTATTTTGAATGTTGTTAAAAGTATTCTTATTAGATTGTATTGTCATCGGAACCTAAAGCATTAAACACATTCACCACAGCAAGCTACCGACTACCAAAGGATAGAATACACATGTTTATATGAGAATGATTATTATAAAGACAGCAAGGCATCATGGCGGCAGGTTTATGTCTATGCTGATTTTGTCGTTGTAGTCCAATTAAACTAATTTGCATTTCTTTGACTACAGTGAGACAATTCAGTGTTGCCAGTATAATACAAAATGTTGAATGAATGATTTTGTACATTTATTTCATATTATTTAACAGAAATAATATCCAAAAATTTATGTTAAGAATAAATTGATTAATTTTTGTGCTTTTGCGTGAAATAAATAAATTTTAAAAGAGTTATCAATTTTTATAAATGTAAAATATGTGAAAGTGGCAATACTGAACTATGTATTTGTACTTGAATATCAGCTGCAGATGGTGCTGCTGCCGTCTCCAAAATAATTAAGTAGCCGGCTATGAGGCGACAAATGCTGCTAGTGGCATTTGAAGTCGTGTGTTCGTGTAGCCTGCTGTGGTGAATGTGTTTAATGCATTAAGCTACCGACTACCAAATGTTAAGGATAGAATACACATGTTTATATGAGAATAATTCTTTTGAAGACACCAAAGCACCATGGCGGCAGGTTGTTGTCTATGCTGATTTTGTCGTTGTAGTCCAATTAAACTAATTTTTATTTTGTTGGCTACAATGAGAAAATTCAGTATTGCCAGTATAATAGAAAATGTTGAATGAATGATTTTGTACAATTATTTCATATTATTTAACAGAAACAATATCCATAAATTGATGTAAAGAATAAATTGATTCATTTTTGTACTTTTACTGAAATAAGTACATTTTAAAAGAGTAATTAATTTTTATAAATGCAAAATATATAAAAGTGGCAATACTGAACAATGTATTTGTACTTGAATATCAGCTGCAGATGGTGCTGCTGCCGTCTCCAAAATAATTAAGTAGCCGGCTATGAGGCGACAAATGCTGCTAGCGGCATTTGAAGTCGTGTGTTCGTATAGCCTGCTGTGGTGAATGTGTTTAATGCATAATGTGTGTGCAAAATTTCAAGTTGATGGGACGTCTTGACTTTGGCGAAAATTGCGTTGAAACTTTCCATTACATACATACTTATAAACATACAGGTGAGGCTAGTCAAAGCTTATTAAAAAGTATCTATCTTCTATATAATTAATAGGCGAACATGTTTTTTGTAATCCCTTTTATATTTTATTGAAATCGGTTTAGTATTTTGGGAGCTATAAGGGTTTAAACTTTAAGACTTAAAGGAAGAGAATTGAATAAAGTGAATTAGCTTGGTTGAAGGGATTTTGTTTATGCTTTTTTTAATTTCATGTATTATTTAATTATGTTTGCATATGTATGTAAGTTTGTGTGAGGCTGTGCAGTGATGGTATTTTGGTGCGTTTTGGGTATTTTTTGGTGCTTTTTGCCTCTTCATAAACGCGAAATTTTGGCTAATACCCTTTTTTAAAAAGCGGGTATTTTACAGTGCTTTTAACAATTTCTTACAGTGCTTTTGGTGCTTTTTTGTTAAATAAAAATATTTTTAATTTAAAAAACTAAAATATTTTTAAGCGCTAATAGCAGCATCTTTTAACTGAGGCTTCTTAAATTGTTTTCAACGACAATAACGAAACTATGTTAAAAACAATGTAGAAAACTTTTCATAATTGGGATTAAAAAATTTAATTTTTTTTTTGCAAAATAAAAAACGGAAGTAACTGGAAAGTACCACATAATTCTCCGCATTGATTGATTGAAAGTAGTATGCAATAAGCATTTGTTAAAGCTTACACAAATATTTAATCATACTATAGGGTGGTTAAATTTTAAGGGCCGATTTCGGAATATTCATAAGGCTGTTAATTTGTAAGTGCAAAGTAAACCAAAATGATCACGTCTACAACAAAATGTAGGTAAATTTGTATTCAACGCACAAGAGTGGTTAAATTTTAAGGGCCGATTTCGATTGAAAGAATGAGGTTATCAATAGCAGTCAGTTTTTTTAGACAACGAGTAGCCAACCTCCAATTTTTTCATATCGTATTGACGTGCTGTCAATACTGACAACTGGGGGCAAATCACGACATTCGATACGACACGTAATTTAAAAATATTTCCATATAAACTCTATTGAAATATTTTTAAATTACGAGTCGTATCGAATGCCGTGATTTGCTCTCTGGAATAAAGGTGAATATCGCAAAAACAAAAACTTTTAAGTTAAGAGTACTTCAGAAAAGAGGGACGCTTCTAATGCATTTTTTATGTGTAAATGATTTTTCAGTAACATACATACATACATATCTTAATCTAAGCCTAAGCTTAGACTCCTGACTCCTATTTTTTTATTATTTGTTTTTACATACTTATTTTTATTAAATTAATCAAGATTTTGTTTTAATTAATATGTTAATAAATTCTGTTATTACATCTCAAATACTTTGTTTATTTTGAAGCAAAAATTTTAAATTATATTTTGAGCTTTTACGCTCTAAACTCTCCTTTTTAAGACTTAATGTATTAAAATTAAAAAAAAATATTTTCGTGCTTTTTTACCCTCTTTTTCGTATTTTATTGCGCTTTTTACCCTTTTTGCAACAACTTAATGTGCTTTTGCTCTTCGTAGAGATACCATCACTGTGGGTGTGTTTTAATGAATTTTTTATGACGTTTAGGCACTTACATTTTCTTTGAATCTTAAATTATTTACATTTTGATTCTAGAATACGGACGAGTATGTCGTCCGTTTAGTATAGCTAGTATTGTATTTATTGAATACCAAAGACCTTCGCGTTTTTATTTTACTAACAAAGAAATCATACCTTTGGTAAGCACCTGGACGAGCTAAGGCTTACCTACTATAGCTGGAAAAGAGAACTGCGTTACAGTATTGGAAAATAATTCAACTATATTTGTGTGAAACTTTATTAAGATACATATATCAAACGAGAGTTACTGAACTCTTTCTAAATAAAAACTTTTGAAACCAATGTGCAAGGACTAAAAATCTTGTAATCCGACTATACTTACACTGAAATGTATTTACAATTGTGTGTCCATCTATTGCATTCAAGAATGAACACCTGATTTTAAGGACCCAAACTTTATAGACGCCATTCATGATATTTAATTGTGTGTAAATTGTATAAGCAACGAATAAATTTTGTTCATACCTGAAAAAGAGAAAAAAGGATAAAGAAAACTTTGTTAAATTTATGAATTCGATAAATCAACTTAATATTGTTAAATTAAGTTAAATTATTAATAAATAATACGTTAAATGAAATGATGAAATAAATATAGGGTGTTTTTTTCAGGGGTATAGAACTTCGAATTGAAATAAAACACAAGAAAATCGTTTTAATGTCCATCAATTTGGCTTTATTGGAAGGATCATCTTATGCCATTAATGTTTAAATATGATTTCGGGCATGTGGCCGCCGCGGCTGGCTCGAATAAAGCCAATTCTACAGGTCCAATTTTCAACCACTTTTTCGAGCATATGGGGCCGTATGTTGGCAATAACGCCACGAATGTTGGCTTCCAAGTCCCCTAACGTTTCTGGTTTGTTGGCGTAGACGAGCGACTTCACATATCCCCAAAGAAAATAATCCAATGGTGTCAAATCACACGATCTTGGTGGCCAATTGACAGGTCCATTCCGCGAAATTATGCGCTCATCGAATGTTTCCTTCAATAAATCGATTGTGACGTGCGCTGTGTGGCATGTAGCGCCGTCTTGTTGGAACCACAACTCATACACATTCATGCCATCCAATTCGGGAACAAAATAGTCGGTTAGTCGGCTCCAATTGCTGTGCACGGTGGCGAATCGATTCATTCCGGTCCTCTTCAACAGTTTGCTCTACAGCGGTAATTGTTTCTTCGGTGCGCACTGTTCGACGTCTCTGCGGATGCGTATTATCACATAGAGTAAACGTAGTGCGAAAACGATCCATGGTTAACCGAATTAATTGCTCTGATGGACGATTATGTCGACCATAAAATAGACGGAGCTTGCGGTAAACTTCGCGAACTGAACCATTATTTTCGAAATAAATTTGCACGATTTGCAAGCGTTGTTCTTTTGTCAACCTGTTCATGATGAAATGGCAAACCAAACTAAATATTAATCACTTGACAGCTGACAAAATGGCCGCCAGTTAAAAAAGTGATGCCAACTTAAAGTTCTATACCTCAATAAAAAACACCCTTTACTTTCTAGTTTATAATACAACAAAATATAAAGCCATAAACACAAACCTGCTCAAATGTGCTTGTCTGGTCTATTTTATCCCCAGAGACCAATAATACAGTAGTTGTTAAAAGAAAAAACCAGGGGCCTAATTCCTGCACTCGTGATCGGAATTGCATTCGAATAGAAATTAATTTCGATGGCAAAAAATTTTCCGATGATGTCACTCGCTACCAAGCGAATCGAGTTTTTGTTTTAGTGTTGGAAAAAGGCAAATATATTTATATGTAAATTCATTTCACAACACTGAATAATTGTAAGCAAAAGCACCCTGTCGGGATTTGAGCCAACTTAAAAGTAACTAATGGTTAATCAGAGGCGAGTGACAACTGACTCAAAAGCTAACTCATTTTGTATGTTAAACGCTATTCAGTTTTTCAACGTAATGTCCTCAGAACGAGTCAGTACTCACTCAAGCTGCATAAGTTTCAAATAACCACAAGTTAGCTCATTTCGAGTGAGTTTTTGGTTGATAAAATGCAAATGCACTATTAGTTAGTTGCGAACTGACCAACTTATGCTTAGCCCATTATGGCTTAGTTTGTGGCTCATCAAAAAAGAAGAAAAAAGGTTTATCTTCAGCTAATCAATATTTTTAACTACTAGTGATTAACATTTTTAGTCAACTTAAATTTGGAACAATTTTAAATTTTTTTAGAGACGAGAATTGGTATCGAACTGTGATCACTTTTTTTGTCAGCCATCATACTTAACACTTTGCTATTGCGCCATATAAAATAAAGATGGCACAGAGTTAACATAAACATGAATTTTACGCTGACATATTCTCGATAAACTTTGACTCATCTCTGCATCAGTTTTGAGTTAGCTTAAAGTTAGTTCAATACTTATTGGGAAGAAGACAGTTCTACAAAAAGCTACTGAATCACATCTGCATCATTTATAAAATAGTTCAGAAGCTAGTTGAAAATGAGTTAGCAAAAAGTCACCTATATTTTGAGCTAGCTAATAAAAATCCGACAGGGTACGTTTGAAATACTTCCATACACACAAACACACACATACACAATCATACATACTTGCAGCCACCCATCTAGCATTTGGGGGATAGTTTTGTGAAAAATCACCTTGCTGAGTCTTTTTAGATCACTATTCGTGATCAAAAACTGATTAATCACTTACACGATCTAAAAAGGACTCGAAAAAGATTCGCGCTAATGGGAAAAAATAGTTTGATTTAAAATACAATAACAAATTGTATAGCAATCGCAAATTAATTATTCAAAGGTGTAAAATGTGACTATTATTTCCGTTTGTTATTATCATATTTCGCTTACCTGGAAGACTGAAAAATGCTTAATCAAAAACAAATCATGCAGGTGTTTTAAAAGTGATTATAATTATGTATTTTATGATCATATTTTACGCAGATAGATGACTAAACACTACTTGATATGTTATTTTTAAGTATAACGGGGCAACCTATAATAATGTCAAAAACATAATTTTTTTTTTTCATTTATAAAAGTTAAATCGAATATGAAATTAAATGATGAAACAGAATAGTCTGCAGCTTCAGGAAAAATCGATTTCAAATTGACAGAGCCCATAATAAAATCAACGGCAGTAACTTCAACTACTCTGTGATTTATGTTATATTTTCTTTCTGCTTATTTTTCTTTAAAAAATTTATGCAATTTATTGAAAGTGTGGTAGCATAAGAAAAAACGCTGTCAAAATAAAATAGATTCTGTGTCTGGACTGCTTTCTGTAACTTCCTTTTGGTGTCAATTTGTATGGAAAATGTGTTTGTGCCGTAATTCTGTGTGACCATTAAACGTAGGACTCAGAAAGCTGACTAAAAAATAGAAAAGTCAAATACGATTATAAATGCGGCTGATAAATGACTTAAATAACAGTCATAAATGACAATAAAAAGACTCATAAACTGACTGATAAATTTCTCAAATATGACTCGTAAGACGCAATTTACACTATGCCTTTTCTGCTTGCCTGTACAGGCAGGCTTTTTTAGTTTATTGGTGACAAAGGGTGAAAAGCTTGCGGTGTAGAACAAAAGGCACGAAACGACAATTCGAGAGGATTTATCACATTTCTCTTTGCCTCTTTCGTATTCTCAGCATTAAACGTGCCCCTGTGGCTGATTAGTAGCGATGCTAGCCTCTCAGTCCAGAGGTCGTGGGTTCGATTCCCACCATAGACGCTGGGTGTTTTTTGCAGACAAGCTAATCGCTTTGCGAATTGTGTTTGTGTTAAAAAAAAATAAATAATAAAAAAAAATATATAAATTTCAAAAAGGCATGAATAAAAAAGTCTTAATGTAAATGTGTGTGACTTTTCGTAGGGGTTTCAAAAGAAAATTGTCAATACAAGGCAGGCTAAAAAGGCATAGTGTGAATAGCGACTAAGCGATTAGAAACATGGCTGAAAGACAATTCGAAAAAGAGTAAAAAATGAACGGAAATAAGGCTAATAAATGATCAGAAAACGATTCGAAAAAGACCTACTATACTACTAGAAAAGAGGTCGAAAATGACTCTAAACTAATATAGAAAAAGACTCGTAAATGACTTATCAAGAAGAGTTGCGGGTAGTCACGTTTTTCTACTGACAAAAGTATAATTTATGGTCAGAAAATGAGCCCATATTCTACCTTTCTTCTAATCGCGCAGAGGAGTCAAAAAAGACTCGAATTTGATTGAAAATTTCAAAAATTGCTGGCTGGGCATAAGTGATCATACATACTTGTACGAGAATTAACTTCCCTGCAAATAATGCGGCTACTCCACACATGCATGTAAAGACAAGTCCAAAGAGGAGTAGGAGTAACACAAAACTACTCCAAATATATGAAAAAAGGTGGTCGATTTAACATTGCGATGTCCTAGGGTTGGACCACATGGTCCAACTTTGCATTACATCACATTACATCACTCGTGCAAAACAACTAAATATGTACAATATACATTAGAGTGGTTCGAATAAAAAGTTGTGCCATTCATCCCCTAGTATTAAAGATAATGTAAGAACAATTCCAAATATATAGTTTTTATTTAGTATTTTGTTCACTGTATCGCCATTTTTAGTCCGCTAATAACATTGACTTTCGTTCAAAGTTATTTAGAATTAGGGTGGGTACGAACCAGAGAAAGCCAATCGATACAAAAAATTTTGGATACTCCATCACATATCGAACATTTTTTTTATGCTAGTGCGTATTTATACCCATTCATTCTAATACTTGCGTATACCCCTGTACACTTTATTTCATACTTGTATATATCAATGCGCATTCTTCGTTATTCGTTACATCCCGAACACATTCGATTTTTTAAATATTTTTTTATAACTAGTTGCTGAAGTACTAAATGCTTTTTCCTTATTAGATTTAAGCCATATTAAATTTTTACGGCAGTAATTTGACCGCGCTTGTGAAAACACTTTCCATTTTAAATAGATCTGAGCTAAAAGCCGAATTAGTGGAAGAATGGCTTATCCATGAAATTCCTTACAATTTTAGTAATTTTTAAACAAATTTAGCGCTTGTTAACAATTTGTCCCCAATATCTGCCGTAAAAGTGACTTTTTAGCCAAATCTTGGCTTTTTACCATTGCACCGAATTTCAATTCATCTATCTATATGATGTTAGCGAATTTGAGCGAATTTTTGTCATTTTGCAATTCCTTATATCTTTACGTATTTGTAAGTTATTTTGAAGGCTTGATTGCAATATTCCTATTTATCACGAATTTTCTCTATTTTGATTGTTCCCAATTTCTTTGTTTTTTGACAGTTTTAAATATTTTTAATCAGTATCAGACTTTGATATCTTTTTGAAGTTTTTACGAATTTTCGATATCGTTTAAAATTTTTCCAAGTTTTTACATTCGTTACAATTTTAACGTTTTTTATTTAAATAAAAAATTCGCAAATTTTCCCAACTTTTTGTACATTTTTTTATTTTATTTTTAAAATCAACTGAGTTTTTTTCGTTTACATATTTCGAGGTTTTGGACATTTTTTTTAAAAGATATTCGCATTATTGCAAGTTTTTGCAAGTTTATATAATCAGCTTTAGGGGATTTTTTCTATTATTTTAGTCGTTGCGACTAATTTTGCAATAGAAATTTAATAGAAATTTGCTAAAGAGAACCGCCACGTATTTACGCATTTTCTCATGAAATTTGTTTTATGAATTTTTTTTTTCATTTGTCAATAGGAGGCCTGGAGAAGCATATTAGATCAAAAAAGTTGTAAAAAATGATTCAGAGATTCATGCTACGTCATTTTTTATATACATATATCACTATTTTCTCTAGCGCTGCAATTGGCAAATAAAAAAGTTTCGTGAAATACAGATTTCATGAAAAAATGCATAATAGTTATAAATTAGATATCAGTCGGTAAGCAGCTCTTGGTTCAAGAGCAGCTCTTGGTTGAAGAGCAGCTCTCGCATCTCTTAAGTGCGATCAGGCTTATGTGTGTTGTTTCGCCTTCGAGAATTTGTCGTCTCGCCCGCACTGATGTTGACTGATCTGCCACGGATAACCGTATAATCACAGAATACACAGAAGTGAAGAAAGTGACAGGTAAAAAAAGCTCCAATCAGGTTTTTGTTAAAATTCATGGAAGAAAGAGAAAAGCATAGTGTATTTGATACTCTAGTGTATTACTACTTACCAATTAACACAGCTAATAAAAATCTATTGCACTAGAAAGACGTAGCAAAACAAAACCGATGACAAAATTTGAGGGAAAACGAGACAAACTGAAAAATACCCGTATCTTCCGTCTCGTGACACTTCTGTATGTTTTGTGGTATAATCTTGCAATTCTTTTGTGGAATTTCGTTGACAACCAGCTTGCTACTTCCTATGTGAAGGCATAGGTCGTGTACAGTCAGTCACAAAAACCTTTTTCAAATACTGTTAAGAACATCTTGGGCATATGGTCTAGTTACTCCGCTCATATTTGTGCAAAACCAAATTATGCAAATTTACTTTGTATAATATTTATCAATAAATAAATATATAAATTACACAGAAAGAAAAAAGCCGTACTAAATTTAAGTTTTTTCTACTTACTTTTAGTTCGAATCATACTTAAAAATTTTAGTACGAATAGCACTAACATTTACTTAAAACAAACCGAAAACAGGACTAATTCAGAAAACCAATCCTAAAGCTTCTTAAATTGAGTATGAAGAGCTTAAGTTATGTAAAAAAAAATAAAACCAAGTACAAAGTTCTTAAATTGAGTAAAAAACTTATTTAAAGTAAAATTTTGTGTACTTACTTTATACACATATGAAAAGAATAAAAAACCTTTTAACCAAAAAATTTCAAGTTCGTTAGTGTGCTTGTGATTGAAATTCAATAAAATTAAAAAATTAATATTGTTACGTTTTTCTCTCTATAAAAACGCTTTTCCGTAGATCCGAAGATTTGCAAATGAATACAAGAGCCGAGTGTAGTAATTAGTGTTAGGTCATGTTTTAGACTTGGCAGTTTTTCTTGAAGCAGTTATCTTCAATTCTCTTTAAAAACTGCTCGTTTGTTTACACTCAGACGGTTTCTTGTTAAATTTTCCTATTGTTTTAATGCTGCTTCTTTCTTCTTTCCTCTCTCTCCCATAAACTTAGACTTGCTTCAAGAAAAACTGTCGAGTCTAAAACATGAGTATGAATGATACAAGTTTTATTTACAAATACACTTATACTAAATTACTCAAGAGCTTAAATACACTAATACAACTTAAACTAATAAAGTACACACAGGTATTCACAACTGGTTACTAGAGCTGTGTCGTTCATGAACGAACGAGTATAAATGAACGAATGAGTAAAATGAACGAAGTGAGCCGGTCACTTTACTGAGCTGTTTTGGCTCAGCAGTGCTGATAAAAAGTACAATTGAACGAAATGAACGAACGAGCGCACTTGGGTGTTTTTGTTTTTTTTTTTTTGCTTTTTCTTTATTCGTGCGAGATTTTTTGTCACATTCTGGCTTTCATTTGCCTGCTTTTAGTAGCAGTATGACCATTATGAAATTAATAAAATTGCCATTAATATTTCTTAAGTTTTTAGAACATATTAAGAGTTTTTTTTAAACAAATTTACCTATGTAGATAATAATATTATAAACAGTCTATTTTGATTCTTATTCCTTTAATATTTTAAACATTTTACATGCAGATTTTTTTTCTATTATATTATATTTTCTATTGTTTGTTTTGCTTAGTTTGCTAAACAATTCATAACAAACTCACTGGACAAATGCCCTTTTTATTTGACGAATCAGCTTTTGTTTGTTTTTTTATTTTTTTATTTCGTTCTATTTCTTGAAAAGAGCGGATGAACGAAATGAACGAACTCGTTCTTTTTTAGAAAATGAACGAAAATGAGCGGTGACTTGAATGAACGATTTGGCACAGCTCTACTGGTTACCACTACGCCTTCCTGACTGTAGTTTACACACGTCTCTTATCTGGCTGCGCAGGTATTCACGTGACACCTCTCTGTCTGCTGCCGTCACTTACGAGACTCTCTCTGCCGTCACTCACAGTTGATACACCAATACCTCTTTGTCTGCTGCTTGTCACACACGGCACTCACTCTGCCGACACTCACAATTGATACACCAATAAAGACTCACTGGGTTTGCTTACACCATGGGTGAACATCATGTAGCAAATTTTTGCAAATCGAATTCACACGTATTCTTATTCTCTTTCATTTTCTCTTATCTGAGATAAATTTTTGCTTATCTTTTTACTCATTTTTCTCAAACGCACTGCGAGAAATTTATTATATATGCTTTTTATGTTAAAAAATGGTTTTGCTTACGTGAAAATTAAAAATTATTTTCTCTTAAAAATTGGTTTTTAGTAGTTTTAAACTCAGAATTAAAGTGAATAATAATGTTTATTTATTACTTTTTGCTGAAACGGTTTTATAGAAAAAAATTCTTTCATAAAAAAAATCATATACGAATTAATTTTATTAATTCTTTCTGTCTGTGTGTTTATCTTCTTCGCTCACTTACACAACATTAAATTTATCTTCGTCACCCATGGCTTACACCATGGGTGACCAAGATAAATTTACTTGCAACTGACTGACTTGTTCGCGACTAGAGCTGTGGAGCTCATGAACGAACGGGTTAAATTGAACGAATCACTTAATTGAATGAACTGATCCGGTGATTTTACTGAACGCTTTTGGATCAGTATTATACCGCTCGAAGTTTTCGATCATTCAGTTTGTGTTTCAAGTCTTTTATGTCAAATTTACTTTCGTTCATGTTTGCTATTTATGTTATGTTTTTTTGTTTGAGTTGAGTTTTTGTGTTTTAAAAGGTTTAGCTACGTGTATACCAAATTCTATTTAGTCCACTGTGATACTGTCATCATTCTTTTTAAGTTATAAGTTTATAGTGCGTGTCTGTGTATCTGTGCGTCTGACCGTGTCCACGTACAGGCCAAACGGCTGGACCGATTTTCATTTATTTATTTTCTGTTTGATAGATGACCTGCTCGAGAGGGTTCTTAGCTATGTTAGAAGAAAATCGGTCCAGCCGTTTAGAAGATATAACATCTTTTCTGAAAAAAGTCGGGGGTTTTTAAAATTTTTAATTTTTGTTATTATAATTTGATTTAACAGTATTTTCACAAGAAGTACTTTTACTAGTGTCTTTTATAAAGTGTTTTTACAAAGTAAAGATGTTAGACCTTAACTGTATAGATGTTTATACATACATTTCATTACCTCAATCTAAATGAATTTGTAGTGCTTGAGACATTTTTTTTTTGTTTCCGGTAAAATATTTTTGAGGACAAAATTTTAACTTAAACTTTGAGAAGTAACATTCAAACATTGATGCGCTTTTGATATATAAATAGCGATAAAAGAGTTGCAATGATTTTATTAATTATCTGAAGAAAAAAAACTAGCAAAACCATACAAAAGTACCTTTCTTAGTCTTAATATTAAACTAAATATTAAGTCAAAATAAAATGTACAATATTCTAGTCGAAAAAACCAGAAATTATTTATAAAATGAATTTAAATATAATTTTTTAAATAAATAATTCAACTTTTCTTAATAAATTCTTCAATTCACTCATTCGCATTATATAAATACTCGTATATACAACAGATTTTATTATTCTTACAAAATAGCATTGTTTCATACTGTCGTTCAAAACTGAACGATTAAACGAACGGGTAAATTTTTTGCTAATTGAACGAAAATGACCGGCCACTGAAAAGAACGAATTGGCACAGCTCTATTCGCGACTGACTTGTTCGTAACTGACTCACAACTGTAACTAAATAACTCATTGGCTGCGTCCCCGCTTTTTATACTCCACACAAATACCACCAGAAGTTTCAAGCAATGTCTAGACGATCATTATCATCTTATATGCTGCCTAATTAAGTTGATGTGGTAACTATGTACATACATGTGTATATGCATACGTGTGTACATCATTAACTAAGCAACACACGGTGGTTGTTTATCTTTTACTTTTTCATTTGAATTAGCATGTATGTATGTGTGTAAATATGTGAATCTTCTTAATAAGCAGACGCTTTTTGTTGTTGTTGCTTTTGCTTGTTTACGTGCTACGCACGCTTATTTAGTTGTTTGCTACTATTCTAGATTATTCATTACATTGACCCTGTAGGAACACTTACATTAACCCTGTTGGAATATTTTTGTGTAATGCTGCTTAATCTTGTCGACGGCCATTTTCGTAACAATATATTTAAATAAAAATAATAATTGTACTTTTTAACGGAAAATGTTTTATTTAAAAGTGACTAGGCGCGGTTGATTTTTCTAGTATGCAAAAGTAAATTAATAAATAAATAAATAAGACAAAAAGTGAAAAAGGACGACTCCAAACTGCTAAATCTTCTGAGGGACTTTGGATTGCGAAGCTGTTCCTGTTTAAAGAGTAAATAAAAATATGAGTTTTTGTTATTGATTGTGCGTATTGTATTGTTTTAAGCAAGTCCCGTTTCAAACACGGCAATTTTAGTTGAGCAACTTTTTAGTTCATAAGCGGGAGAGAAAAATATGATAGTTCCCATTTTCATTATCTTCTCCTTCATCTTTAATATAATCAAAAGTTGCTCAACAGAAATTGTAGTCTGTGAAGCCAGTATAATAATTGCTTCTGCTCACGTCTTTGCAAATAAAAAAAACCAAAATACACACTTTCTTAACATTATGAAAATGTCAGTGAAAGCTTTATATGTATATAGAAGTATATTTTAATCTGTAGTTTTTTTTGTATACTATATAAATATACATATTTACATATCTACATAATATGTAATATTATTAGGTAAAAAATAGTAATAGGTATGAAAACTTTCTGCAACGCATGCCTCATAATTTCTCATTGATAATTTTTTTTTAGCTCAACTCGCTGTAAGACCCGACTCAGAAATATGTTATCGCTCTAGGTGACCAAGAACCCCTAGCTTCTTAATGACATAGTTTCACTTAGAGCACTGATGGGGTTGAACTTTTGGAGCGATGACGATTATAAATGTAATCAGCTTAGAAACAGATAATTTATTCATTGATGATAAAGAGGCAGTATTGTGCAGGCCAAGTGCCTATTATTATTTAGTAAAAAAGCATTCAACAAATAACCTATATAAATTTAAAATCTAGTATTTTTTCATCCATAGAACAGACATCTTGGACTCACTTAGCATTCTTCCGTCATAATTTTTTGGCAACACTGTTAGCGATGCATGTAACAGAGCGACGTAAAGGAAACAATACCCGCTTTTGGTCTTTTGCATTAAATTTAATTGTTATTACCATAGAAATTCAATAAAAAGCTAATTAAAAATTATATTAAATCTTTTTATTCAAAAAATCAAGTTAGCATTTCTTAAAAGAGGCGCATTTTGAGATTAATTCAATCTAATTGTTTTTTAAATGAATCTCGTTTTTGGATTATTTCAAGTACGGATTTGGGATTAAATCAATACCATTTTTGGATTAATTCAATCTCAGATTTTCTTAAATCAATCTCGTTTAGGGAGTATTTCAAGTACGGATTCGCATTAAATCAATTAAGAAATTCTTGAATCAAACGTATTTTGAAATTAGTTCTATCTCAGGTTTTCTGAAACCAATCTGGTTTTGGATTTATTTCAAGTACGGAATCGGGATTATATATAAATAAAATTAAGTATTTAGCTCTTGAATAGTCCGTACTTGAATTAAGTCTTTTGTACTTGAGTTGAGTAAATCCGTACTTACCGTACTTATGACACTGCTTTTGATTTATTTAAGTACGAATGGATTGATTTTTACTTTGAGTGTAGGTATTTTTTATTAAATTTATACACAACGATTTTTTTACATACATACATACATATTTGGTAACATTGTTCATATAGTCATACTCGTCGTTACATGCTTGTGCGCACACGTGTTGATACGAATATCTGTAGCACATTGGTTTGATCGAACTAGCAACTATCGATATGCGCACTTGTTTGTGTTGATAGCTATAGATATGTATGCCTGTACGTAAGCATGCTTGTTGATGCGAATCTGCTATAACACTCATACTCGTTGGAGTATTGATATGTATTGAGCATTCAAAAAGTACGTTTTTGGCATTCTCTGGTACGAACCCACTTTTTAAAAGTCATGACTAGAATATGACGTGGTAGTAAAAAACTATTAAATACAGAAATGTAGAGTTTACGAAGCCATGAACACCGGTAAACAAAATGTTATTATCGGACTAAAAATGGCGACACACTGAACAAAATACCAAAAGGGCGGTATTTGTAGGCGTGGCAAAAGTATAAATAAAATATTTTATGAATTATTTTTACATTATCTTTAATCCTAGTGGATGACAGGCAAATTTTTTGTTTTTTTTTTGTATGGAAGGCGAACCACTCTACTGTACATTGTACATTAGGGTACAGCTTTTTTTACAATTTTTGAAAATATCAAAATGGCCCTATCCATACCATGTAATGTATAAAAAAACAATAAGAACTGCATCTTTAGATTTTCGATATCGTTAAAAAAGGTTCCGCGTCAAATGCAATTAAAGAAACGCTAGAAAAATTTAATTTGATGAAGTCAATAAAAATGATAATTTGCGACACAACCAGTGTTAATACAGGAAAAACTACAGTTTTTGTAACACTACTGCAGAACCATTTGAAATCAATTTCTCTGCAAATATCACAGTACATTGGATGTCAGCACCATGTGTTGGATTTAATACTACGATATGTAATGGATGCATCATTGGACGGAAAAACCACCTCATCAGATATTACATATGAATTCGTTTCAGAGTTGATAAGCAATTAATTACAATACATTAAAAGATGAATATCAGCAAAAAAGAGAAACGGCTATATGTTGGAAATTTAAAGTGGTGTGATGATATGCAATATTTATATGAACTAGGACAGGCTTTTAAATACTATATGGAACACAATAAATTTCCATTTATAAACTTTAAAACAATACCACCGATTAGTAATGCTAGATGCAATTCTAGAGCAATTCTTGCGATTCTAGCTTACATACTAATTCCAAAATATCGTAGCAAATAATATGCAATATGCGAATTTATATGTGGCCCTTGGTACAACATTTGGTTTTCAGACCATTGTTACAATAAAAATTACTCCGAAGCCTTAAACGAATCATTATCGGGCTTAACTAATGCTCAGAAATTCTTTCTAAGACATTGGGTGAAAGATGAATCAAGAATTCCAAAAACACAACGCAACAACATTTGTACGAAACGCGCCATTAAAGTCGTACAAGATATTTTCCCCCAATGCAAATCAACACGTACTCTTAATCTTAAGTTAATTTCACTTAAAAAATATAGTTTTTAGATTGTGATTTTGATTATATTCATATAATTACATTAAGAAATGTAAATAGTTAAATATGTAATTATAAAATAAAAAATTTTGAAAAAATAAAAAAAAATCGTAAAGGGCTTTCAGAAATCGGCTTCAAAGCGGAACGTTTTTGTTCCGAAATGACCTGAGGAAACCTTTTTCGGTTTCAGCACAACATCGGCTACAGCGTGGTGATAGGGCCTTATTTTGGTTGTACCCCTATTGTACATACTTCTTAACACAAGGGCATAAATATTTTGAATTATATTTAGGGCCATTATTACAACTTAAAGTTAGTTAAAAGTAGGATTTTATCGGACGTATAAAAAGCTTCCCATTATTGCAAATAAGATTTAACTTACCAGGTAGGTTAAACTTGCCTGTTATTTATCGCTCACTTTAGGTCAAAGTAAAATTTTGCAAATGATAAAGTTTTTATACGACTGATAAAATCCTTCATTTAACTAACTTGAAGTTGTAATAATGGCCCTTAATCTGTTATATTACATATAAGATTGTTTTTGTGTAGTCGTGCGGATTTTCTTTACTGTACTGATGTGACCACAATGTGTGTATACACTGGAGGGCAATTAAGATAATACACATCTACAGTCACGCAGATAATAATTCTAACACTTTTCAAAATACTGCAGTCCGCTGAAAATTGGTTAAATTAGAGAAAAAAAAACTGGGTAAGCCAAACAAATATACGTGGGCATTTCTCCAAGAAATTCTACTTTTTTGTCGCGTGCGACAGCATGCAATTAACCTTGCATTCCTGAAAATGTGACTCGATTTTCTTAAAATTTTACCTTTAACTGCTGACTTCTACACATATATATATATATATATAAAGAAGTAAAAAAAAAGTTTCGTTTTCTTTAATATTTCCTTGGTGTCGCACGCTACAAAAAATTGACATTCCTGTGGAAATGCCTATATGTATAAAAATTTAAATATTTATTCCGCAATTTGAAATTAAAATTAAAGAGTTGAAATTTATAAACAATACAAATTAACGCAAGGTGTTGGATTGCGACTCTGTTATTTGTATTAAGGTTTTGTACCCAATTTTTTACAAATATTTTTAAGAAATAGTGTGAAAGTACGAGTAGCAAGCAGTGCTACTAGGAATAAAAACTCTGCTTTGTCATGTTTTAGACACGTCAGTTTTTCTTGAAGCAAGTCTAAATGATTAAACAGAATACCGGCTTCAACACATTTTCCATACAAATTGACACAAAAAACAGCCACAGAAACCAGTCGTGAGATAGAATCTATTTTATTTTGAGAGCGTTTTTTCTTATGCTCTCAAATATCAATGTTCATTCTCACAAAAATATTACCATACTTTCAATAAATTTCATACATTTTGTAAACAAAACTACAAAGAAAAATAAGCACAAAAGAAAACTAAAACCAAAATTAGAGAGCATTTGAAGTTACTGCCGTCGATGTTATTATGGGCTTGATTAATTCGTCAGCGCTTTTCCTGAAGTTGCAGACCTTAGCTTAAATTAGACGTGACATAGCTATAACGACATAACCATAACCAAACCAAAATTCAATTGGTTTCTATGGTGAGAGTTATGGCGCTATGGCTATGGTTATGTCACGTCTGATTGAGAGATAAGAGAGAGAGGAAAGAAGAAGGGTACAGACTTGCATCTCTTGATATTTCATTTGTTGCATTAAAATAATAGGAAAATTTAACAAAAAAAAAGGCCTAGGAAAATGGGCAATTTTTTTTTTCAAAACTGTCCCAGTGTGCGAAAACATTCTCTGCAGTAAGCGAATTCCTTCGACGTGTTCGTTTTATTGTACCATTTGGAGTGTATAGGGTATGAAAACTATCCACAGTTCGACGGATGACATTAAATCCTTAAGCTGTGCTTAAGTTAAGCGAACAGCTGAGTGATAATTAGGCAGCGTTGTTCAAGCGTCAATCTATTCACGATGATTTGCTAGAGTATACTGATCATAAATGTACAAAAGTAAGCCAATTATGACAGTTCGTTTGACAGTCTGACCCTCTCGTACGTTCTGTCACTTTCTACGTGAAGCAGTAAAATTTTGATATTGAAGCGAGTGTAGTACGACCACCCCCTAAGTTACTAGGTACTATACTTTGGGCCGTTATTACAGTCATTGTATTTACCATATAACTTGCAAGCATTTAGGGGCTCAGGAAGGCCCTTTTACTCATACCTTTCAAAACAGTTAAGAAGGAGCGTCAAGCCCCATTATAACATATAAACAGTTAGCACTACATCTCTCTCCTATTCAGCAGCCACTTGGTGCATAAATTATATTTTGTACACACTCAAATATACATACAAATCCATAAAAACTCTTCGCATACTAGCAACCTTAACTTAAATTAATAAAAGAAGCATATTAAATGAAATAAGTGAGTATGAAAAAAATTTGTGGTTACGAACTTGCTGCCACTGCTGCAAGTGTCTATAAACCGCATGCTGTCACTTGCAGCTTCAATGCACACACACAAAAATTTTTGTCTAGCAACAATATAACTTCCAGAAGAAGTAGCAACATTGTTTAATTTCATAGAAGAGTAATAATAAGAAAAAATGTGACAAGGAAGAGAGCAGCAACAATAAAAAGCAAGAAGAATTTACAAAATTGATGAAAATCGTCACTGGATTAATTTATTAATTTGTTGCAGGAACATTCTAATACAAAGTGTTTGCATTAAAGTGGCGGTTCCCTGTGAATAATAAAGCATAAAATGCAAGCATTAATATTTTACGAAGACAATTTTTAATATGCATTTAATTAAGGTGGCCAATGCTGTTAATCTTACGAGTAGCATGCTCTCTTTCGTAACCAGAGTTTTATTAATAATTCAATATGATGTACATTAGTGTGTCGCAAAAAAAAAATCATTTTTTATTTTCATGGGTGCTCAATACGGTGTTCTCTATTTTAATTTTTATGAAAAAGGTAGGTCTCACCCCCAAAAAGTTGTCAAATGATCTCAGAAGTAAACTTAAAAAATTTAACGCCCCTACGACCCCGCTTTCCTATGCCGCCGTTCGATTGAAAAAAAAATATTTATCACTCATACCCCTTGCTTTCTCATTTTGAAAATTATTTTGTTTTATAGTGCATAAACTGTGAAAATCAGTTAAAAATTATTATACAATATGGAAAATGTATTATTTTTAGCATCTATCATATTGTCATACGCAATATTATATAAGTTTCATTTATATTATTCATATGCGAACATCACAATAACATTTTATAAAGCAATGTATAGCCATACAAGTGGCGACGGCGCGCCGCTTGATTTTCATCGGACGGCTTGGGGCTCTGACACTTTTGGCAATCAGCGTTGCCACGACCAAAAAAATTTTGTAACCGCAATACAAAAAAAAAGTAACCAAATGCAAACAAAAGTAACCAAAATTTTTATGCATTTAAAATACTGCTTTACTTGTACTTCAGTTGAAAAATATACATACATATATGAATATATAAAATTTGTACTTCACGTATGTATGTGTGTATATATAGCTTATTTATTAACTTTGTGGCAATAAATAATAATGGCTTAAGTTGACATAAGTGCTTTTTCATTTTATTACATGTTCTTATTCTCTTCTTCAAGATCTATCACACAACTAAATTTCAATTAAAAAATGTCATTATTAATAAAACTATACGCATTTATATTTTAACTTAAGTCTTCTTGGAAAATAATACGTAAGCCATAACATCTTACCTCAACTTAATTTTTTTTCGGTAGCTAAGTACATCAATATTAAAATATTTGAGCATAACAACTTGTATACACTTAAGTTCAATAACTAACATCCCATCCAAATTATTCTTCATAAAAAAGCACTTATTTCGACTTACCATCAATAAAAATTATTTTGCCTTTCAATATAATAGCTTAAGTGCACTTTAATTTTTATTTTTCTAACAATGGATTTTTTCATAACATCTTAACTAAAAAACAGCGAATATTAACTAATAAAACGCTTTATTTTTTTATAAAATTAAAAGTTTTGTTCTAAATAAATGTGCATCTTTTTCGGAGGCTAAAAATTTTATGTAAAAACCAAACACAATTAATTTTAGACAAAACCCTTAATATCTCAAAACATGAAATTTCGACTTAAGCCATTATTATTTATTGGCACAGAACTTAATGTAGTTAATAACACATGTGATATTTTTTTGCTTGAATTGTCGAATTTGCTAAATATTGTAAAATAGATTGCAAATAAAAGTTTAATAAAAAAAGAGTTTTAAAACTACATATATCTTATTATAATTAATAAAATAAATCAATAAAATCAATTTTGTAAAAAAAAATAATTCAGGAAAATTATTAGAAATTTCAAAAATTGGCTTGTTTTTATGGTTAAGCAATTGTCTATATGCATTTCCTTCCCGCGTGTGGAACTCTTCAGTAGACTTCAACCCAAAAAATTTTTGAATTTAGTTAACAAACTCCGTATGTTTATAGTAAGAATAATAATACTAATCGAGAATCACAATATACAAACATAATAAGTTTGAAAACCTCAAACAAAATCTTTACAAATCAAGCATCTTTATTCAACTGTGCATCTACTTTATTTATTAGAAATTCCAAACCAAAATATTTTTAGCAACAACAAATAATATATAATTTAATTACATTCGTTATCAAAACACAAGACTGTATAGATAAAGTATTAAGTTTGTTAATATTAAAACAAATCTTTGCCAGACCAAAAATAATGGGAATTGTTTCGATTGATGCACCTTTCTTTAGATTGCATTATTGAGTTTACAGTCTTAAAATCGAGCTTATTCCTATATTTAGTTTTGACTAGACTTAGCTGAGAAAATATCCTTTCAACAGCAGCCGAACTGTGTGGCAGTGACATTAACCGTACGATTCATAACCAGCAAAACTCCTTTAATTTCATAACCAGGTACCCGGGTACCCGAAGTAGGTTGTTTTGCGTTTATTGAAATAAAATAATATTTTCCTGTAAATATTTTTGTTGTTGATTATATTTTGCGTTCTCAACTGTACAAATTTTATATTTGGAAAAAAACTGGTTTCTGTTCGTATATAAGTACCTAAAGCGACACAAGTAGGCAGAAACTGGTTTTATGTAAGGGTTGTTTATTTGCTTATTTTGCTTATTTTCGGTACCTACTTGCTTAATTGCTTTTGAATTAGATAGCAGATGTTCATTTGTGTCGTAAAATTGAAATATTTCATTTGCTTCGCCAGTCTGTGTTGAATATTTGAACAGTGAAGTTGGTGAAAAATGTGCCGCAACGACCGATATTTGTCTACAAGGGAATACTGGAATTTGAGTGATGAAGCAAGAAGCACATATAATCAACGTTTATTTGAGGAAGCGACTCAAGATGAGGACCTTGAACTGGACCCTGTGGAAGACCAAAATGAAGGAAATGTGTCCTATACTGGCGAAGTTTCGGAATCAGAGAATGAAGATTTGAATGTTGACAATGCAAACGAAATTGCAGCTGCTATTGACGCACCAGAGGAAATTTTCTTTGATGATGAAAGTGAAGATGATGATATGCAAGAAGATGCACCAACAACAAACCCAGCAGACTACATGACTGCACGTGACGGCACACAATGGCAGCGAACACCACGTAGTTGCCAACAAGTGAGAAGCCACAATATATACAGAGACCGCTGTGGTCCAGCGCGGATTACGCCTTTGCAGTGTTTCAAATCATGCCTCACAGTGGAAATGATGGATATAATAGTGCGCCACACAAATAGAAAAGCGCATGATACATATAATGCGTACAATGAAGCGAATCCCAATAGACGTCAGTTGAAGTGGAAAGACACGACAATCAACGAAATTTATGCGTTCATTGGAATGATTTTGATGGCTGGCACAAATCATTCTAATGACGAAAACGCAAGAGATTTGTGGACGTCACAGGCTCACCCAATATTCCGCGCCACCATGGGAATAAACAGGTTTTTCGATTTGCTGCGTTTTAAGCGGTTTGACGACCCCAGAACACGGGTAGAGCGGCAGCGTCAAGACAAAGCGGCGCCAATTCGCGATATTTGGATAATGCTCAATGCAAATCTTGCCAGATATTATGTGCCATCAGAATATTTGACCATTGATGAACAATTATATCCATACCGTGGTAGAACCAAATTCAACCAATATATACCCTCGAAGCCAGCAAAATATGGCATAAAAGTATGGTGGATTTGCGATGCCAAAAACTCATATCCACTTCATGGCCAAATAAATATTGGCAAACAAGAAACTGGTCGTGAAGTTGGTGTTGGCGAAAGAGTGGTGAGAGATTTAGTTGGGGCATACTACGGTAGCGAACGAAATATAACAATGGATAATTTTTTTACGACGCTGCCGTTGGCTAGGCAACTAAAAGTAGAAAAGCTCAGCATTGTGGGTACACTCCGCCGCAACAAAGCTTACATCCCTGCGGAGATGAAAGAAGACAAAAAAAAAGACGTTGGTTCAAGTTTATTTGGCTTCTACGACAACGTAACACTGCTCTCATATAAGCAGCGGAAGTCCAACTCGGTCATCCTTCTTTCTAGTATGCATGATGATGCACAAATTGACGAGAATGGGAAACCAGAAATTATAAATTTTTATAACCAAACAAAAGGTGGGGTGGACGCAATGGACCAAACGCTCCAAGAATACACGACCCAGCGACAAACAAGAAGATGGCCGATGGCATTTTTCTATAACATCATTGATGTGAGCGTATTTGCATCACACATCATATATTATGGAAATAATCCAACTGCACGATACACCACGACGCGCAGGAAGAATTTCCTGCGTCAACTGGCAGAAAACCTGTGCATTCCTGTTATAGAAAATAGAATTCCAAATGTGCAAAGCGTGCGCCAATTTTCAACAAAAAATGCAATTGAAAGCATCATCGGAAGGCCGTTGGAGAGTGTGCTTTGTGCTGCAGGTCCGTCAACATCTCCGTCAGCACGACAAAGGGGCAGAAAAGTACATACGGGCGTGTGCTACATGTGCAACCTTCTTCCAAATAAGCGCAGAAGAAAAACTAGAAAAAATTGCAGCATATGTAGCACGCCGATATGCGATGAGCACGCCATAACAATTACTAAATGCTACAATTGCCACAATAACAACGATAGTGATTCGGATGAATTATAATATAATATATATAAAATATGATAAAATAAATAAAAATGACATTTATTTCCAATAAAAGCAACACAAAAAAAACGTTTTTTCATTTACATGTCAGGCATTTACATAGGAATTGCATTAGGGTACCCGGGGACCCGGTTGTGTGTTTATGGGGGTAAAACATTTAAAATCATTTTTTAAAGAAAATATTGAAAATATTTTGAATTTTTTCGTATTTAAATCTTAGTTTAGCCAAAATCTCTCATGATTCGGAGTTTTATGTCCATATCTCAAAAATTATAGGCACAGCAGCACTTTAAAGTCAAAAAAGGTACACGGGTACCCGATTATGAATCGTAGGGTTAAATTATACATTAAATTAATTAAATCATAAAAACATTTTTCGTTCAATCCATTTGTATGTTTTGAAACCGCGTTCCAAAATTCAACTATGTCCATATCATCACTTACTTCTAATTTAGAAAATTTGCCAGCGGTGGCTGTTAGCCGACTCTCAGCTGATCGGTCGGCTTTGTTAGCTGCTTGTTACGCTCTCAAACTTAAATAAAAAAATTCGCTTTTAACTTTTTACATAGTGTTTGACATTTAAAGATTTTGCAACCATGAATGCATCTGATTTTTTAACCCAGGCTTGTTATGTTCAGAGACAGACATGTATTTTTTTTAAACGCTATGTTGATTATCCAGTGTTTTCTTTTATCTTTTATCAAGATAATTAGTTATGTGCAAATTTAAGATACCACATATGTACATATATACATACATAAAAATGGTTATTTTTGTGTTGAAAAAAAGTAACAAAAATGGAAAAAAGTACACAAGTACACATTGGAAAAAAAGTAACCAATTTTGGTTACAAGTAACCAAAACGGCAACGCTGTTGGCAATTACTAGGTGCTTGACTAAAAACAACATTTTACAAATGGCCGTCTTGCAGCCACTTTTATACTTACACTATGATAGTTGCATTAAAGTTTATTTTATCGGTCATAGTGACAATCAAGTGTGTGAAAATGTCGTTGCGAAATGAAAATATTATTTATTTAGTTAGTCCAATTAATTTTAGTATTACTGGTCCAAAATTGCCATCTAATAAACAAGTGTTACAGGTATTATTTTACAATACTAGAAACGTTAAATTAAACCTTAAAGAAAGCGCAAGTTTGGTGATTCGTGAAGTGATGATATTCTGGGAAAAGGCACGCATACCCACTAGGATATTACAGCATTGTGTTAAAAAACTTTTGAAATTGCATGAAGAGTGGCGAAAATTGCGGATTGAAGAGGACAAGCAATTTTTTCTTGCACAACGGCAGCCTGGTCGCGTAGCTGTCTACAAAATTTCTGCGATTGCTGAGGAGAAATGCGAGAAACGTAAGAGAGATGAAAATACTGGGCTGGAACAACACATTGCGAGCAAAATAGCAAAAAATTCAATCGATGCATTGCCTCAAATGTTTTCTGAAGAGTCTGAAGATGAAGAAGAGCCTGAATGTGCCCAAATTGTTAGAGTGTCCCAAGGAGTTTCTAGTGGCAGGAAAAACTTGTGTCAGTGCTTGATAGATGTCAAGTTTCAGTGCGCTACGCTGTTTTCATCCTGCAAACAACAGCAGAAGCACTCGGCCACAGTTTGGATGAACTGATCATTACTACAACTTCAATTCACAAAGTTGGTTCACAGTTGTGAACCCAACGGGCTGCAGAAATAAAGAGCAATATTTTAAAATCATTACCTCAATTTGTGGTGGTTTATTGGGATGGAAAGTTATTGCCCGCATTGAGTAAGTGTAAACGTCATAATTATATGTAATCAGTTTAAACTTATAGTCGATTTTATAATTATATAGGTATTCACGAGCAGAAAGTAGAACGTTTACCAGTTGATGTCAGTGGACTCGGAAGCGAGATGTTAGTAGATGTTCCAAGACTGGATAGTTCATCTGGAGAAGAACAAGCAGCAGCGGCATATAAGGCATTGCAAGATTGGCAACTTTGCGACAGAGTGCAAGCTTTGTATTGTGATACGACAAGTTCCAATACTGGAAAGAAAAATGGTGCTTGTTTTTTGTTGGAGAAAAAATTGGCAAAAGACTTGCTGTATCTTCCATGCCGGCATCACATTTACGAACTCGTATTGAAAGCCTTTTTTGAGTCTAAGTTGAAAATGCGCTCATCAAGTCCAGACGTTCCCCCTTTCAAAGACTTTAAAAAGTCGTGGCCACAACTTAAATCGAAAAAAATTGTGAATGGAATGAAGGATAGCAACTGCATTGGAGAACTTATTGATTTTATGGAAAATATTTCCCAATTCGTCTCACAAGAGTTAATAAAGCGTCAAGTGCGAGAGGATTACCGTGAACTTTTGGAGCTGGCATTATTGTTTCTTAAAGCAGAAAGTGAAAGCGATTTCAAAATACGGCCACCAGGAGCAATGCACTATGCGAGATGGATGTCGAAAGCAATTTACTGATTTTTTTCAATTTATTCAAATGTTTTGATATTTCGCTATAATGGATGATTTGATTTAATATGTGTGTAAAAGAGGAAAAATTAAATTTGAATTGAAATCTTTATCCTGTACATACAATCAAACATAGGCTGAGTTTACATCTGGCATTTCTTGTGTGTCATTTGCCCAAAAAAAAGCGTAACCAACTAATTACTAACGAAAAAGTGTTTGATTCAGACATGTATTTATTGATTTAAACAATTTGCAATCATGCTGGATTCTATAAAATTGTCTATTAGTTATGTATGAAACTGTTTAACTTAATAAATAGATGTCTGAATCTTAAAGTTTTTCATTAGTAATTAGTGGTTAAGTTCAGTAATTTCAATTCTTTTTTTTTTTTTTTGATTGAACTATTTTTATTAATTAATGTGAGTTTCTAAAGAAGAGAAGAAAAATTAGATTAGACTTTTAAGCTGGGGGAAATACCGATATTTTTCTATGCAGCAACGCACTTCATCAGCACCCTAGTCTATCTAATTACTTGGGTAGAGATTGTTATTAACATCAGCTATTTAACGTAAATTATAATGAAACGGAATGTGAGAAAATGATTGTTGTGTACAATTATTGATTTACCTTTGGTAAATACATATGTAAGTATCACTATTTATTTCCCCTGTTTTTCCATTTTTTAATTTTTCTATTTAGGTTAGCACGAAGTTGTATTACTCTACCCACGTATGTTTAACTATTCTTGCTTATCTTTTACGATCATCACATTAATTATTTGTACTTATTCGATGTACCATCGGTACATACATGTAAGTATTATAGTAGTGGATATTATGTTACTTTGTTTTTGCTTTCTACCGTTGATTTGACTTTCCAACATTTGTGATTGCCAAGTGAACATATTTTTGTCATATGCCTATGATGAATTAAGTGAGACATTTTTAGATTTTAATTGAACTATAGTGAATTTTTAATAAATAAATAAATAATTTTAAGACAGGCTTAAGTTCAGTAATTTCAATTCTTTTTTTTTTATTGAAATATTTTTATTAATTAATGTGAGTTTCTAAAGAAGAGAAGAAAAATTATTCACAATAATAATCAGAATATTGTACTAGAATTTCAGAGGGACATAACTCGGAAACTAAGCCTCGCCGCCAATTTTTTATTTAATTTTTTCGTTTTATTCTTAAATTTTCTATAGGATAGGATACTGGTTTTAATTTCTGGGAGGGGCCCCTAAACTTGATTTGTTCCAAAATTTAATGCTGTCTTTTAACTTAAAATCCAACAATGAAATAAAAGTAATAGGAGTAATACTAAAAAAGGTCAAGGCAAAAAATTTTTTTTTTTTTTTTTTTTTTTGTTTTAAGTAAAATATCTTATGAAATTATTAATCTTGGGAAATTATTTCTTAAGAATTTCAAGTTTATGTCAAAATGCTTTATCCGGTAAAAATCGGATAATTTTTAAAAAAAAGTTACAAGCTTCAGAAGTTTTTTTTTAGTACCAGGTAGTCAATTTGGGCCCACTGTAACTCATGTCCAGCTCAAGGTAGAAGGCTGTCATGACATGTGTTATAAAGCCTAAGTCCTCCTCTACGGATGTTAGGAGTTTCATATAATTCCAATCAGTAGTTTAAAAGTTCCAGATTTATTGCCATTTACTTTGTAAAAGTCCCCACTGTGCAATGTAAATTTTACTTACCCACGTACATACATATGTATACATACATATGTACATACATATGTGTAAAAACCTATTTTTCAATAAAAAAAACATACAAATGGGATTACATACTTTTTCGTGAGCGTGCGTGATCGTGATAAGTTGTTAACCACTCGTGCGTGGTTAAGAATATTTTGTTCGTGAGTGTGCGTGATCGTGAAAATTTTCAATATCATTCGTAAGTGAAAGTGCGTGAGTAAAATATTTTTCTGCGTGAGCGTGCGTGTCGTGAGTCATAAAACGCTCACATGCACATCTCTTATACATAATTTCAGTCCATAAATACCTACGTGAAAACTTATTAGAATGACAACTAATATATTCCTTATACTTCTATTAACTTATTTAACTGTTAATGCGGCCGCATATGAATTTGAACCCTTCGTCGAAACACTTTCAATAATTCAGTAATTTATAGAGGTAAATTATCCTAAATATTTTATTTTTATTTTTTAATATCATTTGATTGTGTTGCTTGTGGAAAATAAAAAATAAGCAATTTCCCAAGAATAAATACCGATTTATTGTGATTGATTGTATACTAACTTCAAATTTCTTATTTTTAAAGGAGCTTTAAGCTGTGGTCTTCGTCAATGTCCCAAGAATGCTAACTGTAGGATAAAAATTAAAAACGATCCTAAAAACCCAATGGAACTTATTCATGAGACATGGTGCTTAGGTACACCCCACTACTGGAGTCCACTACTGAATAAAGCAGGGACCGAAAATAATTGTTATTTTGTTTATTTGAAATTAAAAGGTTACCGTAAAATGTGTTTTATTTGGTTTGGATTAATTTTAACCATTATCCTAAGTGATATTTTATTTTGGTCATTTTAACCAATTAAAGTGTATAAATATATTTTTTTTGGTTACATATAACTATTATAGCAACCAAAAACTTTCTTTGGTTACCAATAACTATTATCTAAAGAATATAAATTTTTTGGTTATTGCTGCCTAAAATACGGTATTTTAGACGTAGAAGAAGCACTTGTAACGGGTATGCAGGACAAGAAACTTAGATATCTTTGGCAAAGTTGATAAAACGGGCAGTTTTTTAATATATATTTATCAATTTCATAAAAATATTAAATGAGGTATTGAAACTAAGTAGTTATTTTGCTTTTTACTTTTCTTTTCGACAAAATGTCTAATCATGCTTAAACACGTGGCGCAGTAGATTTTAAAAATCGAAAATAATCTTATATGCGAAAAATTGCGAAAATTCGCAAATAATTTTTTAATTGAAAAAAAACCTTGAAATCTCTTTTTAAACGCTTATATTAAGAGGAATGCAAAAAACTTGTAAAAATTCGCAAAAATTTAGAAAATTTGCAAAAGCTTGGTAACATCAAATATATATCAAATTGTAATACTTACACAGAGAAAAAACTGCCTCATAGAATCAATAAGATTTTCTCTATGAAACGTTTTTAGGTTAAGGGGTATCCCAGCGGAAAGAAGCGAAGATTTTTTCATAGAGATTCCTTATTGTTTTTATGTGGTAAATCTTATTAATTTTATCAATAAGAAAACCACATAAAATCACGAAGAAATCTTATTATACCCAACTTTTTTTACTCAATTTTCGTTATTTTTGGCACCAAAAAAAAAAACAATCCATAGAGAAAAACTTCTTGATTCTATTAGGTTTTCTTATAAACTGTAAACTATATGGATTTCTTATTGATTTTATTAGGTTGCCTTATTGATTTTTTTAAAAAGGTTTTCTTCTTGATTTTATTAGGTTCCTATATGATTATGTGTAAAGCATCTTATTGATTTTTTTTTAATAAGGAAATCTTCTTGATTTTATGAGGTGTCTTGTTATTTCATATCTATAAATAGACACAGACAATTTATTTTTCATGTTTGCAAATACAAAATAGTTATTCAGACTGCTTGTTAGCATATTGGTTAGAGTGTTTGTCTATCAGTCAGAAGTTTGCTGGTTCAATACTTGTCTCCTTTCAAGTAATAATATGTATGTATGGTGAGTTAATTAAATTAATTAGTTAGTTAGTTAGTTTCTAAGCCTACTACGCTTATTTTTCTTGTGATTTTCAAAAATATTATTATTTGTGAATTCTCAAATAGTTCTTGAAAGTCTGTGCATAAAATAAGAGGTTTGTGACTACTCAAAATGTGTGGTTGAAGTCTACTGATGATTTGTTACAGCAACAATGAAATGCATATAGACAACGCTGAACCACCAGCAAATAAATTTCAAATTAAAATAAACTTCTGACAATATGTCGAATAATAAATTTCTCAAATGTTAAATTAATTAAGAATACAATATAATATGTATGTATCTGTGTAAGTATGTATAGCAGGGATGGAAAAGTTGGTACAATTGTACCATTTTTAGCACTATTTGCATGCCAAAAGTAGCGTAGCACCCCAATGACCAATTTAGCACTATTGAAATCTTTTTTCTTTATGTAACATGCCAAAAATAGCATTAAAAAATATTGAATCTATAAACAACCAGTTTTGTGCGCTGGTTGATACAGCAGTTATTAAGTACTTAAGAATTAGAAACGAAAAATTAAGTAAATGACCGATGTTTTCCGATATTTCAAGAATTGCTAGATGAATGTTATCTATGGACTATTTGCATCGACTGTCTCCAATCGAATCACAATAAAGGATGGAAAAGTATATCCAAAATGTTACTTTTATATTCAGGTCTCAGCAACTTATAGTCTTTTTGCTACCTTCTGCCATTAGAGAATAATATGAATTACATAATAGTATTAATTAATAATATTATAATAATTGAATTTTGTTTTTGCTAATTTTTAAGTTTTTACACATATACATATGCTTACATTTTTAGTTAATTAAAAAAAGTATTAAAAAATAAAAATAAAGAATTTGGTACAATCGTACTGAAAAAAGTACAATTTTTCTTGAAAATTAGTACAATTTGTAAATCTGGGGGCGAATTGCGGCACTCGTTATCGAAGGAAATTACGAAATATTTCCATATCAACTCTATTGAAATATTTCGTAATTTCGTTCGATAACGTGTGCCATAATTCGCCCCCTGATTTAGCATCCCTGATGTATGGTATGTATAGTATAAAACAGTAACCCGCAAGCCATAGCACAATTGTGCTGATGAAAATCACATACATACATGCTTATGCTCTTTCATTTAGTCGTCACTGTAGAGCTGCAAAACTATCGATAGTCGCTCCATTCGATAGTTTCGATAGTATTTTTCGATGCCATCGATACTATCGATAGTTTTTGATTCTTAGAAACTTATCAATTGTGTATTTTTCTAATATAAAATCTTGAATTTTTTAATCATTCCATAAAGTAAAAAGAAACTTGATTTTTTTAAAACTTTTAGTTCCAATGTTTTTAATACACATATTCAACAAACATATATTCACAGTTCTATAAAAAATAAACGAAAAAGCAAACAGATAGATAGATGGATCAATAAAAAATAAATTAACCGTTAATCGAGCCTTGTATCATAAATGATACATTTAGTTTTTTATGTTCACATAACTCTGGGTTTCAAAATTTAAAGTACCACCCACATGTTTTCACAATTTGTAAACATTGTTATTCCCGTTATTAAAAAAGAAAATAAAAATTAAATATCTTCGCAGGCAATAAGAAACTCAATAAGTTTATAATCTTACCTTTGTATCACATTTGATACATACTGCAGTTTGTTTGTTTCTATACTGTTTTACATATAATTAGAACAAGTGTTTTCGATTTTTTCCGAGTTTTCTTTTGAAAAAAATAATTCAGTTTAAAGTGGATATTGATAAAAATGCCCTATCCGCGGTTTTTGACTCTCAAAGAACTGGTAAATGAAGTGCTAAGTGAAAGTGAAGATGACGATATTTTTGAAGCAGATGTCACTGATATTACTATTCGTAACACTGATATTTCAGACGAAGAAGACCACGAAAGTGGCTGGTCTTCTGATTCTGATCAAGGCATTAGCAGTAATACAAATAGTGATCTTTTATATTTGGCCAAAGATGGTACTACTTGGCGTAGCGAACCTTATCCCATTGGTAAACTAGGAAAGGAAAATATTCTTAGCATGCGCCCAGGTAAGTCGTGATTAGAAAAAAATTTGACTGAATTGAGACCTGTTTTTGAGGTATAACAAAAACTTTACACGATCTTTTTGATGAGTACTATGGACGTCCTATATTTCGATCAATAATGTCTGAAAAAACATTTTTGTATACACATAAAATAATACGGTTTGATGATGTGTTAACCAGACAAGTGAAGACAAATTCGCATGAATCAGAAACTTTTGGGAAAAATGGCCTGAGAGCATCTCAACGTTTTACAATCCTAATGATTGTGTTACTGTGGATGAGCAATTGCTAGGTTTTCATGGCCGCTGTAAATTTCGCCAATATTTTCCATCCAAATCAGAGCGGTATGGTCTAAAATTTTGGCTTCTTGTTGACTCGCGTACTTGTTATGTATGGAAAATTCAATCATATTTGGGAAAGGATATATAAGGAATTCCTGAGCGAAACCAAGGAGAACGAGTGGTTCTTGACTTAGTGGATGGTCTAAAAGGAGAAAATGTTACGATTGATAATTTTTTTTTTCTTCGCATAACCTGGGTCAAAAACTTTTAAAACGAAATATAATAATGGTTGGAACTATGCGAAAAACAAGCGATCCATTCCTCCAAAGCTTTTGGCATGCAAAAAATTACCACGGTATGAGTCAATCTTTGCTTTTACACCTGCTACAACTATGGTTAGCTATATAAGTCACAAAGACGTGTACAATTGTCATGAGTACAATGCATCATG
Source organism: Tachina grossa (assembly GCA_949987645.1). Taxonomy (NCBI): domain Eukaryota; kingdom Metazoa; phylum Arthropoda; class Insecta; order Diptera; family Tachinidae; genus Tachina; species Tachina grossa. The sequence continues at coordinate 114,243,141 of OX465278.1, forward strand.
AACCTAAAATTTCGGATTGCCCCAAAAAGTTGGCCGAAATAATATCGTTGTATAAGTCCACGAAAGGAGGAGTTGATACGGTTGATAAAATATTGAATTGCTATAGCTGCAAACGTAAAAGTAATCGCCGGCCGATGGCTGTTTTTTCTAACATTATAGACATTTCAGCTTTGAATGCTTACATTATATACAACGAAGTCGATTCCAACTGGAAACAAACTCAAACCAGTACAAAACGTAAGACTTTTCTACTTGAGTTAGCAATATCACTGTCAAAGCCTTATATGGAAAAACGTCAAAAACGTCCTAGAAATGAACTTTCTCTGGCAATTTTCAAAAAATTTCAGCCCAAAGTACAGATGAATCTAATGACAGTGAAGCTGGTCTATCAAAAAACAAAGAAACGATAATTCTGAAAAAAAAAGGAAACGTGTTAGATGCCAAAAAATAAAAACAAATGGTCGTCGAGTTACTGCTTTTTATGTAAGAAGCCTTGCTGGGTGATAAACACGCCAAAAATTTTTGCTTTGATTGCATTAATGATTTCTAGAGTTTAATTAAACATAAGTAATAAGAAATAAAAAAAAGCTTTAAAATTATTGAATTTGGTCAATTACTATTATGTTCTCTAGTATGTATCAGAAATGATACATAGGAAGAATTATGAATTTTTTTTAAGGCTCGATCTACGGTTAAATAGGAATAAAATAAAAAAAATCTTTCATCATTACTTAAACTATTGCAGTTAGCTAAATAGTATTGGTTTAACAGAAGGAGAAGCAAACTATTTAGCGTCACCTGTTATTTAAAAGTAAAGAGCGGAGACAGTCCAGTAGCCGTCAAATTTCTTCATGTATCAAAGCCGTTGGTATATAATAATTGTATTTTTATGCAATTTGCATCTAGTAGATAAAAACTGACATCTTATGTTGAAACAAATCAAAACTATGTAATTAATTTGTTTTCACATTTATATATGTAATGATAACCCAAGGCGCATATATTAGGTGGCAGCACTATACCAGGTGACTAATGTCATTATACCAATCTAAATGTCAAATTTGGACTGTGTAGGTATAAGCCTAAAAGCATGCTTTTATTTGGGTATACATAAATACCTTTCGAATATTCAGTTTTGTATGGTGTTTGACATTTCCTATAAGAAACATGCAATCTGACGATGCTACCCTGTTTTGAAAAGTGAGAAGGTAATTTATACCAACAAAGTACATGCGGTTGTTGCTGTTGTAATATTTGTTGTAGAATCGCGGGTACCTGATTGATGTGCCTTGTGATAACCATTATTATAAAGGTTTACACGCGGCGAAATTTGAATATTGCATTTTTTATTACACAGTCGCCATCATTCCGTTTGTATTGACTTTGGTTTTTTCTCTTTTAGTAGCGTGTTCTTTTCGATAGTATCACTATCGAAAAAATAATATCGATAGTCTACTTAATATAAAACTATCGATATTATCGATAGTAGCATCGATAGTTTTGCAGCTCTACGTCACTGAGCAAGCGACGAATTAAGTTGTGCACGCATGTATTAATTTTTTCCTGGTTTTTGGTTTAGTTTTTTGAGCACACGGAAAGAAATTAAAGTTCAAATTTAATAAATTTCTATAGACAAAAAATTGATAATATAATTATGGAAGCTAAGTAAAATTTCGTGATGAAAAATGCTTTTCGCAATATGCAATGCATTCTATGTTATGAAACATTAAAAAATAATAGGGAAAATGGTTTAAAAAGGCATTTTAATAGTATCCACAGAGCTGTGAATAAATTTAATTTTGAATTTATACACTAAATTGTTGAATGGTTATTAAATTTTTACTTTTTATTTAAGTTTTAATTAAATTGCTTATTTACAAAAAAAAAAAAAAAAAAAAATCAAACAACTAATAACCACATCATGTATTTTATATTACAAAACTTTTCTTCAAGTGCAAGTTTATTTTACTCTCATTTTTCTCACCAATACAGACATATTTTATTTTGCGGGACACTGGTATCAGTGTTGCCATATTTATTTGTTCAAAAATATTCAAGTCGATCAAAAAAAAAAAAAATCTTTCTTGTTATTTTATTGAATGGAAATTAGTTAAAATTTATTTTGTTTCTTGTGAACTATTAAATAGAAAGCCAAATAACACAAAATATTTAATGTATAGAATATGTGTAAGATCATTATGAAGCAAATCAGAAAATTTGTAAGTAGTTTGGTCAAAAAATCCCTCAATAATATATTAAAAGTACCAAAAGTAAAATTTTTAAAAATCTTATTTTAAGATAAAAAATATTTTTTGTCGTTTTAACATGTCTAAAAACTTCAAAAATAAGATAAATCTTCACATATGGTAACACTGACTGGTATAAATAAATAACATCTACATATACTAAAGGGTGCTTTTTCTAAAGGTATATAACTTCAAATTGAAATAAAGCACAAGAAAATCGTTTTAATGTCCTTGAATTTGGCTTTATTGGAAGGATAATTTTATGCCACTAATGTTTAAATGTGATTTCGGGCATGTAGCCGCCGCGGCTGGCTCGAATAAAGCCAATTCTACAGGTCCAATTTTCAACCACTTTTTCGAGCATATGGGGCCGTATGTTGGCAATAACGCCACGAATGTTGGCTTCCAAGTCCCCTAACGTTTCTGGTTTGTTGGCGTAGACGAGCGGCTTCACATATCCCCAAAGAAAATAATCCAATGGTGTCAAATCACACGGTCTTGGTGGCCAATTGACAGGTCCATTCCGCGAAATTATGCGCTCATCGAATGTTTCTTTCAATAAATCGATTGTGACGTGCGCTGTGTGGCATGTAGCGCCGTCTTGTTGGAACCACAACTCATCCACATTCATGCCATCCAATTCGGGAACAAAATAGTCGGTTATCATGGCTCTATGCCGGTCCCCATTAACGGTAACTAACTCTCCAGCATTATTTCGGAAGAAGTGTGGCCCAATGACTCCACCAGCCCATAGAGCACACCAAACAGTCAGTTTTTGTGGATGTAATGGCGTCTCAAGGGTCTCATGTGGATTCTCTTCACTCCAAATTTTTTTTTTTTTTTTAAATGCATGTTTTTTTTATTTATTGTATCTTCAAATATGAACTAACAATAAGTATTCAAATCTTAAGTCTATAAAAAAATTATTAGGCCCGACCAATGTCGGACATAAGCTTAGTGATAGTTATTAATAATACATAAGTAGTGATAAGCAACAAAAAGAAAAAAGTGTTTTCAAGCAGCTTCATCATCTAGAGTGTTGAATATTAGAGCCCGTGTATCTCTCTTTTTTAAGCGGATGTGCCCAGTAAAGTTCAAAATATTACGAGCAAGCGGATTAGGATGTGACTCGAGTTTTGTTAGATATTTGCCTGCGTATTTTACAATTTCTTCAGTCACTAGTGGCATATTCAAATCGCGATGTATATTTGAATTTTTGATGTACCATGGAGCCGATGTTATCATGCGTAAAATTTTATTTTGCCTTCGTTGAATTTTCTCTACATTTGAAGCTGAAGCAGTGCCCCATAGTTGAATTCCGTAACACCATATTGGCTTTAAAAGCGACTTGTATATTAAAAGTTTGCAGTCTAGGCTAAGTGTTGAATTTCTACCAATCAGCCAATGTACCTGAGTTAATTTAAGTTTCATTTGAGTTAACTTAGAGTCAATGTGATGTTTCCATGTAAGTCGTCGATCAAGGTGTATACCAAGATATTTCACATGTGAATGTTGAGGAACAACTTGATTGTTAATCCGAATGGGGGAACAAGTATCTCTTCTTAGGGTGAACGTTATATGGACACACTTTTGTTCATTGACTTTAATTCTCCATAAGTTTAACCAAAGCTCCATCTGGCTAATGTGTTCCTGGAGTTTGCGGGATGCCTCATCAGGGTTTTCGTGCATACTAAGGCAGGCTGTATCGTCGGCAAATGTGGAAGTATGGATACTACTGCTCACAGGCATATCACAAGTATAAATCAAATATAAAACTGGTCCCAGTATGCTCCCCTGTGGCACACCGGATGAAATAGTTTCAGGCCTACTCGTAAAGTCTCCTTGCACAACAGTGAACTTACGGGAAATAATGTAACTTTCCAAAATATTTAAAATGTTTATTGGTAAGTCTTCAATTTTAAAATTAGGCCTTCATGCCACACTTTATCAAATGCCTGGGAAACGTCAATAAAGAGCGCAGAACAATACTTTTTTCCTCAAAAGTTCTTCTTATAAATTGAACCAGTCTGTGAGTTTGTTCAATGGTGCTATGCTGACTTCTAAAACCAAATTGATGGTCTGGTATGCACCCACTACTAATTAGAATTTGGGACAATTTTGTTTTGAGCAGTTTTTCGAAAAGCTTTGACATAGTTGATAGTAGACTTATTGGCCTATATGACTCAGCCTTGGTTAGATCTTTGCCCGGCTTTGGAATCATTTTAACCTTGGCAAGCTTCCAGCTGTGTGGATAATACTCCAGTCGTAAAATGGCATTAAATATGAATAATAGGATTCTCATTGCAATACGAGGCAAGTTCATAAGCATCTGGTTACTAATTCCATCAATACCCGGAGCTTTCTTCGGGTTGAGTTCGGCAATTAATTTTTGTAAATCACGCGTCTTAAACTTTATGTATTGAGGGGGTAGAGCGACTACATTCGGCAAATCAGCAACACCAGTACATATGTTTGGCGTAAAAACGGATTTTAAGTGCTCAGCAAATATTTTACCTTTTTCAGTATCGCTTCTTGCCCAACTTCCGGTAGATGTGCGTAGAGGTGGCTTATACTCAATGGGTGTTTTAAGCTTTCTAGCAGCGCGCCACAAAGAGTAATTAGACGCTGGTGTGACATCAAGACCTTCCAGATAATTTTTAAGAGATGCAGTTTTTTCAGACGCAAGCAACTCTTGGAGTCGTTTAGTGCACTCTTTAAATCTGATTTTATTTTGTGGTGATCTGTGCTGTTGCCATTCCCTTCTAGCTCTTCTTTTTTCACGTACGAGACGTTCAATGTCTGTAGAATAAATTTTATTAAACCCAGTCTGCGGATGGGAGATAATGGCATGTTCAGCAGCCTGTTTAATATTCTCGCTGAGATTGGCAATGTTAGACTCAATATCATCGGATGTTCTAAGCGTAATGTTTTCCGTACAATGACTACTGAGATATTTTTTGAACCCCAGCCAATTAACACGATTGATCATCTTCACATATGGGTCAGGTAAGTTACTTCTTAAGGGACTACAAATTGTAATGATCGTCGGAGAGTGATCGGACGAAAGATCAAGAGAAGCTTGAACTTGAATTAAATCCCTAGAGATATTTTTTATGACGCCAAAATCTATAACATCCGGAATTTTTTGTATGTCAGTAGGCCAATAAGTGGGCTCCCCACTCGAAATGACATCCAAGCCCATTTTTGAAATAGTGTTGAACAATGCTCGACCTCTGGGGGTAATAAGACGCGAACCCCAGAACGTATGCTTAGCATTGTAGTCGCCAGCTGCTACAAAACAAGGTCCAAGAGATTTGTAGAAATCCTCATATTGATTCTCAGTGATTGAAAATCTGGGAGGGGAGTAAATTGATGATATAACAAAATTTGTACAAAAACTTTCAATGCCAATATTTGTTGCTTGTAGGTGTTCTTCACAAATGTTATCAAGAACATAGTGCTTGAGTCTTGACTTTATTAGAATTGCTGATCCACCGCAAGCCCTTCCTCTAGGGTCCTTTGTATCATATATAGTGTAGCCATAAATTTTAAAAAGACTTCTCGAAGTCAAATGAGTCTCAGATACTAACATAACATCAATATTTTTTTTCCGTGAGGAAGTGCTCAAGTTCATTTTTATGTTGGCGAATGCCGTTTGCGTTCCAGAAACATATTGTTAACGTGTTCATGGCTTATTAATTAATGCTTGAAGCAGAGTATTCTGCATTCGCAGCATTTCTTGCATCATGCTAGTCATATTTGTTGTAAAATTGTTGATAGTTTGCACAAGATTTTCAATAGTGGACTCAAGGCGATTAAAATTAAAGTTTGAGTTTCTATTTGTTGAATTATTTTGCGGTGAATCATTTTGTGTCGGAATAGAACTAGCCTTAGCAGCATCGGCATACGATACACGTGAAGTAACTGGTTGGCTCATTTGAGCAAGATTGGCGGAGTAAGCGTTTACTAATTGGACTGGAGCTAATTTTTGTTTTTGTCCTATAGTTTGTTTAACGAAAGAATATACAGGACATCCTCTGTAGTTAGCGGTGTGATTACCTCCACAGTTACTACATTTTTTATCACTTTGATTTTTTGGCTTATTGCAACTGGCAGTGCCGTGTAATTCGCCGCACACAACACAAACAGAGGGTAAATTGCAGTATGTTTTTGTATGACCATATTCTTGGCAATTATGGCACTGTACAGGACCTGAACGCTTATGTAGCTCTTCAACTGTGATTTTTCGGTACAAGAGGTATTTCAAATTATAAATTGGATGCGTCTCATTTTTTTTCAATTTTATATCATTAGGCTCAAGTTCAACACGAAATAGGGGTTGGGGAATCTTCTCTCTGTTTATTATATTGGACACATTTTTTACCTTAAACCCCTGGAGGACGAGTGCATCTTTTATTTCTTCGGGAACAACATAAGAATCTATGCCCTTCAATACGATCTGCATGCCTTTAGCGCTCTTAAGCTGGTATGTGTAGAAGCTTGTTTTATTTTTTTCAAATTCAGCAACCATTGTGCGGAAATCTTTTTCGTCATAAATTTGGACTTTAGTTTCATCTATGTTTCCACGTTTTATTGGAAAAATGTGAAATTTATTCTCACCAATGACCGAAATTAATTTTTTAATAAGGGCATTTGAATTTTTTTGTCTCAAATAGATTGGTGGCGGCTTGGATATTTTATTCGAGGATACCTCGGGTTTGTCGTTGTCATCTTGCAAAATTTCGAAGCGGTTTTGGCGATTAGTTGAGGCTGCGCTGTTATCCCTAGACATTTTTGGAGCAGATGAAATTTTTGAAGAATTCGGGCTTCGCCCACGCTTTACCACGGTTATATATCTGTCCATTCCGACTTGTACCTTGAGTTTCGAGCCGCTGTTATCTGTAGTGATAACTTTGTTAAGTGATGAACACGAGCCTGAAGGGGATGATATTACTGGCTTATATGAAGAAGTACTAGGCAACTGTAATGTTAATGCATCATTACTATTTAGCATTGGACAAAGCGAAGTTGATCGCTGACGAAAAATTGGCTTTGCCGGTAAAAAAAGGTTTTCATCAGATTTATTATTTATATTTTTTTCATTAAGAGTTTCAGAACTCACAGTAAAATAAGCATTTCTGCCGTTAGAACTCACTTCAAATTTTTTTGTATTTGAGGCACTCATACAAAGAATTCCTCAAGGGATATTCGTTTGTGTTTTTTTTATGTTTGCGGTCTTTTTTTGTTTTTGTTATTTATGATTGTTTATTTGTTTAGAGGTACACATATATATAGTATTCCTCAATATCAATTTGTTTAATTTTTTTTGCTTGCGGTTTTTTTGTTTTTGTTATTTTTACTATGTAAAAATATCAGCAAAGCATAAAGCTTATTTATTAAAGACAGTATGTACCTATTACGAATAATATGTACTACGAATTTTTTTTGTTTGTTTAATTTTTTTGTAAGTAAGAAAAATTCCGCTAATCGACTGTTCGCTATGAAGGTACCACGAGAACTCCTTCACTCCAAATGCGGCAATTGTGCTTGTTGACGTAGCCATTCTACCAAAAATGAGCCTCATCACTGAACAAAATTTTGCGATGAAAATCAGCATCGAGATCAATCTCATTTTCGGCCCATACACCAAAATCACGACGCATTGCATGGTCTCGCGGCTTTAATTCTTGCACAAGCTGGATCTTGTAAGGTCGCAAGCCAAGATCTTTGCGTAAAATCTTCCATAAAGTTGATGGACAAAGCTCCAATTGCTGTGCACGGTGGCGAATCGATTCATTCGGGTCCTCTTCAACACTTTGCTCTACAGCGGCAATTGTGTCTTCGGTGCGCACTGTTCGACGTCTCTGCGGATGCGTATTATCACATAGAGTAAACGTAGTACGAAAACGATCCATGGTTAACCGAATTAATTGCTCTGATGGACGATTATGTCGACCATAAAATGGACGGAGCTTGCGGTAAACTTCGCGAACTGAACCATTATTTTCCAAATAAATTTGCACGATTTACAAGCGTTGTTCTTTTGTCAACCTGTTCATGATGAAATGGCAAACCAAACTAAATATTAATCACTTGACAGCTGACAAAATGGCCGCCAGTTAAAAAAGTGATGCCAACTTAAAGTTCTATACCTCAATAAAAAACACCCTTTACATACATACATAAGAGTATATAGTTAGTATAGAATTTAAATGAAAATACATAAGCAAAGCACAAAGAATAAAGAAAGACATATTTTTTTTTTATTTTATGAGGTCGCCTCATAAAATCAAGAAGAAAACCTTATTAAAAAAATCAATAAGATAACCCCATAAAAACTACAAGATTTCTTCTTGATTTTTTCAAAAAGGTTTTCTCTATGAAATTAATAAGATTTCCTTATTGAAAAAAAAACCATAGAGATTTCTTATTAATTTTGTGCTATTTTATGAGGTATTTATTAGGCACTGTTTTCTCTGTGTACTAAAGATAGTAAAACTGCGAAAAAAACAAGGAATTGTGATCAATCACTTTTATTGCAATAATTCGCAATAAATTGCGATATTGCAAACAACCCCTGAAATTACTTACAAATTACTAAAGATATAAGAAATTCCAAAAAATCGGAAAAAATTTCCAAAATTATAAAAATTCGCGCCAAATTGGTAACATCAAATAGATAGATGGATTAAATATCGGTAAAGTGGCAAGATTTGGCTTAAAATCACTTTTATCGCGAAAATAGCGAAAATTGGCGCAAAATTGCAAACAAGCAATAGTGAATAATAGGTGAAATTATAAGGAATGCCAAAAAATCGGCAAAATTCGCAAAAATATGCAATAAAATTAAAATTAAAAAATTAAGATTCTTGTGCATTAAGTTTTATTAAAAATTACCTGATTCGCAAAATTACTAAAATTTGCAAATAAATCATAAAGCCCTAAAATTTTAAAAAGGCTCGAATAAATTGTGTTTTACTTATCGGATACAGAAGCCGTTCAATAATTTTCTCATAATTTTGTATTTTCGTAGGAAATATTGTTTTTCATCTTTACATCTAAAATACAGTATTTTGGGTAACAATAACAAAAAAAATAAAAAATTAAAATTCTTTAGATATAGTTATTGGTAACCAAAAATTTTTTTGGGTTGTTATAATAGTTATATGCAACCAAAAAAAAATATATTTCTCACTTTAATTGGTTATAGTAACCAAAATGAAATATACCTTACGATAATTGTTGATTATAACTTTTATTTGAATTCATGAGTTTTAATGGTTAAATATAACCTTTTTGTCATTTCGCTTATAACTGTTATGTCCCTGGAATAAAGCGATGACAGTTGATATTGATATAACAATTAATTTGAAGAAATTTGGAAAAACAACATGCAAACCTCAATATAAATCCGATGGCATAATAATTCCGGAATGTAAAATAACACTATCACAATTGAAAAAAGAAAATTCAAAAAATTTTAAACATTTAACCTTTATGTCAACAGCAGAAATGCTTTACGCACGTCCACAGCAGCATACCTGGGTATGTACATACGTTTTGTATGGGGAATGGTACGTCGTTAGCATAAAAATGCTAATTACGTATCTACCTGGTTTGTTGGAATTTCCGAATTATTTTTTTAGTTTGTTAGAAATGGACAAAAGGCTAAAAAACTTTATGATAACCAATTTCATCCTCACAGTCATTGTTTGTTGAAAAAAGTGGTTGTATAGGTAGACGACATACGTATATAATAAATATATAATATAGGCGGGTAGAAACATTTATTGTTGTGGAAATTTCATTCTTTGTAGTATCGTCAGAAAATTTAGTTTACATTTGTGATTCGAAGTGAAAAGACGTTTCTGTTTATTTTGTGGAAATAAAAAAATATTAAGAGTGAAATGGCTGATGGTGAATGGCTTACTCCGCGACAACTAAGCGCACTTTCGTACGAAGAACAACAAGCATATATTCGGCAAGCGCTTGAAGAGAGCCAAGAAGAAACAAGTGACCACGATTCAATAGTTGGTGACGAGCCTTTAGGTGATATTGGTGCAGATGACTCAGACGTTGAAGAACCCATGTTACCAGAATATGACCCAGAGGGCGACAGTGATTCTGATGAAGATCTTGAAGATGCACCAATTGAAACTGGCGAAGTTTTTACTGCCAGAGATGGTAATGTTTGGTCCTCGATACAACCACAACCTGTAAGATTCCGTACGCACAACATTCTAAGAAGTGCAGAATCTGGACCAGTTCGGACAACGCAGGGTTTGACCATTGCAGAAGTGCTTGTCTGAATTTAGTACGAAGCGGCGCACAAATAGATGGCCTCTGGCTTTCTTTTATAATATTGTGGACGTTGCTGCGTTTGCTGCATACGTAATATACATTGACAACAACACTCACCTGAAGACATCTACAAGCCGCCGTAGGATGTTTCTCCATCAGCTTAGCGAGCAATTGTGCAAGCCAGAAATGGAAAGAAGGGCGAATAACAGCAGAATATCCAGAGTTTTTTCAACGCTCAACGCCATCGAAGCCATGAAAGGTGGGCCCATCGGAGTTGTGGATGCTGAGGCACATGCATCGGAAGAACGTGATAGTACGGGCCGGCTAAAAGCAAAGGGGAATTGCTACATCTGCTCGAAACGACGCCCTACTCGTAAAGCATGCACATTATGCAACAAACCAGTGTGCGCAGAGCATTCCAAAGACTTACCTCAATGTGATAGATGTATTTGAATTTCAATAATTTTAAGCAAAAATAATTAAAACTGACATTATATAATAATAATAAAAAAAATAATTACAAAACTTAGCTCAAAATAAACTATACTTTTATATTATATTATCATATTTGCATGCGTTTTACTATACATACCCAGGTATGTATTCTGTTGACTTAAGGGTGCAACTTTGTAAATGGGCTTTATCTTCCGAACGGATGATCTAATCCTAACCAAACTTGGAACTATTGCGTAAAACAGTTTTGACTAGGATATCAAGAAATTTCAATTCGATCCGGTTATCCAGTTTAGAGCTACATCGTTTTCAAAACTAAAAACATACCCAGGTATGTTGCCGTTGACATAAAAGTTAATATCATATACATACATACATACACTGCAGAAAGTGCGAATAGTGAAATTGTAATGATTTACTAGTGACATTGTCAGTAGTACTACTGACCAGGTGTACCCCAGCCAATGTAATCATCTATTGACATTTAACATTAGCTTGTCATTGAAAATCCACCACTAGACTGTAGCACTACTGACTAAGTAGTTATTTTAGGACCACATGGAGACATTGACATCAAAGATTCACTAGTAAATTTTAGGGGTTCTAGTCTAGAATATCGATATTTCCTCGCTTGTTGTCAATAGTAAAATTATAATGATTTACTAGTGACATTGTCAATAGTACTGCTGACTAGGTGTACCCCAGCCAATGTAATCGCCTATTGACATATAACATAGGGTTGTCATTAAAAATCTACCAGTAGACTTTAGCACTATTGAGAAGGTAGTTCTTTTATGACAATATGGAGATATTTGAACCAAAGATTCACTAGTAGATTTTAGTGACGCTCGTCTACATATATTTATTTAATATTATTGCACAGCATAATAAAAAAGAAAAACAAACTATTGACGCGTTCATGGACAATATCACCAAAAAATACACTAGAACTGTTGTCTCTAACGTATCTCTACTCGCGCATAAAAGGAAAATTGTCGACATTTTAACTAGTGCAATTGTCGCTGGAGAAAGAGTATTGACATAGAGACAAATGGTTCTAGGCTGGCTAGAGGGTACATACAGAGTCCGACAATAATATTCACACAGCATCTTGTAACTTAATAATGTATTACATAAACACATTTGAAATACTTACACACACACATACACACGCAATCATACGCAATTGCAGTTATAAGTGATCATATATATGTATGTATATAAAGGGTGTTTTTTATTGAGGTATAGAACTTTAAGTTGGCATCACTTTTTTACCTGGCGGCCATTTCGTCAGCTGTCAAGTGATTAATATTTAGTTTGGTTTGCCATTTCATCATGAACAGGTTGACAAAAGAACAACGCTTGCAAATCGTGCAAATTTATTTCGAAAATAATGGTTCAGTTCGCGAAGTTTACCGCAAGCTCCGTACATTTTATGGTCGACATAATCGTCCATCAGAGCAATTAATTCGGTTAACCATGGATCGTTTTCGCACTACGTTTACTCTATGTGATAATACGCATCCGCAGAGACGTCGAACAGTGCGCACCGAAGAAACAATTGCCGCTGTAGAGCAAAGTGTTGAAGAGGACCCGAATGAATCGATTCGCCACCGTGCACAGCAATTGGAGCCGACTAAGCGACTATTTTGTTCCCGAATTGGATGGCATGAATGTGGATGAGTTGTGGTTCCAACAAGACGGCGCTACATGCCACACAGCGCACGTCACAATCGATTTATTGAAGGAAACATTCGATGAGCGCATAATTTCGCGGAATGGACCTGTCAATTGGCCACCAAGATCGTGTGATTTGACACCATTGGATTATTTTCTTTGGGGATATGTGAAGTCACTCGTCTACGCCAACAAACCAGAAACGTTAGGGGACTTGGAAGCCAACATTCGTGGCGTTAATGCCAACATACGGCCCCATATGCTCGAAAAAGTGGTTGAAAATTGGACCTGTAGAATTGGCTTTATTCGAGCCAGCCGCGGCGGCCACATGCCCGAAATCATATTTAAACAATAATGGCATAAAATTATCCTTCCAATAAAGCCAAATTGATGGACATTAAAACGATTTTCTTGTGTTTTATTTCAATTTGAAGTTCTATACCCCTAAAAAAAACACCCTATACTTGTACGAGAATTAACACTCAATTCAATTTATAATCACACCAGCAGCACAACTTACATATATACAATATACATTAGATTGGTTCGAGTAAAAATTTTTTTTGGCAGTTTTGCCTACAAATACCGCCCTTTTAGTATTTTGTTTACTGTGTCGCATTTTTAGTTTGATAATAACATTCTGTATACCGGTGTTTATGGCTCTGTAATTGCTACATTTCTCTCTTTAACAGTTTTTCACTACCATATTTGACGGTATTCACGTCCAAAGCTGCACTGTTGCAGAAAAGCGAAATTGCAAAATTTTCAAAAAATATAACAACAAGCACATAGAAAATTATTTTGCACAAATGATGCAAAATTTTCAGGGTCTGAGTAAGTGCAAAATTATCAGAGTAAAGCTGGGGTCACACGATTGGCACAATGTACCAACTTTCGTCGGCTCACTGCGATAGAGTCATAAGTAATAAGCCAAAATGACATTATTACTTAATTAATTCTTGAATAAGTCTATATGGCTTTATTACTAATGCAGTGTGGTGCAGTTATGTAATTATATTTCAATTAGTTGAGAAAATTTACTTTGTTACTTCACAGAAAAAATTATTCCCAAAAAATTTTCAAACAAACGTGTGTTTTGAAATATAATTTAGATTCAGTAAATATTTTTTACTGTTCCAATAAATTATTTGTTCCAATTTGATTTTATTTAAAAAAACTGTATAGAATGAAAATTATCTATATGAAGTAAAATTTTTAACAAAATTTTTTAGATTTATTTTTTTATATTTAAATTTGTTATTTTCAGTTAAATTTATTTGTATATACTGTAAAAAAATTTGTCTGATTTTCTTTAGTTTTTTTCTACAAATTATTTTATAGATATAAAAAACATTTTTATTTTTTTTTTAAAGATTTTTGTTTACGGTTTTCAAACTTATTATGTTTGTACGAGTATATTGTGATTCTCAATATAGTATTAACAGTCTTACTATAAACATACGGAGTTTGTTAGCTAAATTCAAAAATTTTTTTGTGTCGAAGTCTACTGATGAGTTCCAAAAGCGGGAACGAAATGCTTAACTATAAAAACAAGCCAATTTTTGAAATTAAAAAAATAGTTGAACCTTTTTTTTTTTTTTGATTCAGTTATTTTTTCCAAATAAAACTTTTACTAATTTTTTTTAGAAAAATTGGTAAGAATTGTTATTGATTCAGTTAATTTATTTTCTGATAATACGAAAAATTTTAGTGAATGTGTTTGTAAATTATAAAAAAAAAAAAAATTTGCTGAATACAAAAAAAATCTGCAAAATGTTTTTGTTCCTATTAATACATTTGACTGAAAATATTTTGAGTTTAAGTTAACTTTTTTCTCTAATGTCATAACAAGTTAACTAAAAATAAAATTTTTTTCCTGTTAAACTTTTACAAAATTGTTATCAGAATCTACAAATTTCTTTGTAGGTCCGCATTCATACAAAATATTTACTGATTCCATGAATTTGGTTACTGAAAACGAAATTTAGTTTTTTCTGTGTTATGAATTTATTTCAGTGAGCCGACGAAAATTGGTACATTGTGCCAATCGTGTGACCCCAACTTAAATTCTGCAAAGTTGTGCAACATTTTATGGCATTGCCAATCCAAAAAAATGGACAAAAAGTACTTATAAAATCAACCATACACTAAATTACAACACAGAAATATTGATGGAATTAGTAACTAAATGCTGATGAAGTTCCCTCGTATTGCAATTAGAATCCTGTTATTAATTTTTAATGCCATTTTATGACTGGAGTTTTATCCACACAGCTGGAAGCTTGCCAAAATTAAAATGATTCCAAAGCCGGGCAAAGATCTTACCAAGGCTGAGTCACATAGGCCAATAAGTTAACTGTCAACAATGACAAAATTGTCCAAAATTTTAGCTGATAATGGGTGCATCCCGAGCCATAAATTTGGATTTAAAAGTCAGCATAACACTATTGAACAAACGCATAGATTGGTTCAAGTTATAAGAATAACATTTGAAGAAAAGAAATATTGTTCTGCTATATTTATTGAACTTTCTCAGGCATTTGATAAAGTATGGCATGAAGGCCTTATTTTAAAATTGAAGACATATGTATCTACTAATAAGATTTCTAAAGCTATTGGAAAGTTATATTCTATCCCGGAAATTCATTGTTGTGGAAGGAGACTTCATGAGTGTGCCTGAATCTATCTCTGCCGGTGTGCCACAGGGTAGTATACTGGGCCCAGTTTTGTTTCTGGTATATACTGGTGATATGCCTGTTAGCACTAAAATCCATACAGCTACATTTACCGATGATACAGCCTTCTTTAGCATGCACGAAACCCCTCAGGAGGCATCCCGATATCTTCAGGAACATATTACCCAGCTCGAACTATGGTTAAGGTTATGGAGAATTAAAGTAAATGAACAGAAGTGTGATCAGGTAACATTTACTCTACGATAAGATACTTGTTCACCCATTAGAATCAATAATCAAATTGTTCCTCAGCATTCACATGTGAAATACCTTGGTTTACACCATGACCGACGACTTCCATGGAAACACCACATTGATTCTAAGCTAACACAAATGAAACTAAAATTAACTCAGATAGAAATTCAACTCTCAGTCTAGATTGCAAACTTTTAATATACAAGTCGCCTTTGAATCCAATATGGTGCTACGGAATTCAACTATGGGGCACTGCTTCAGCTTCCAATGTCGAGAGAATCCAACGAAGGCAAAACAAAATTTTACGTATGATAACATCGGCTCCATGGTACATAAAAAATTCAAATATACATACATCGTGATTTAAATATGCCACTAGTGATTGAAGAAATTGCAAAATACGCAGGCTAACACATCCTAATCCCCTTGCTCGTAACATCTTGAGTTTTAAGGTAGAATTAGTAAAATCGTATCATTCTACTTTACAGCTTGCCGTATCGTTCAAATTTGTGCACAAGTTATAGAAAATGTAACAGTTTGCACAGCACATTTTTTTTGTCTGGCATTAAATGCGGCGTTTTTGACATTCGCTACAGAAAAATCTGTTTTCTGCAGATTCCTACGTCAGCAGTGCTACCACCACATATTTTATAACTAGTAACATGCATTGTATATGGTACGGTTTTTGTCAGCTGACACGCAACATCACGATACGATTTTACTAATTCTACCTTTACTGGACACATCCGCTTAAAAAAGAGGGACACAAGGGACACATTCAACACTCCAGGGGGTCGATTCTGGTTCTGTGATAATGTGAAATGAAAACTTTTTTCATCTTATCATAGTGTTTCTGATTCTAGTTCAGTGAAAAAATAAAAACCAAATTGAAATGATTTCATATGAAGAAAACAATCGAAATGAAACAAAGCGTTTTCACAGTTACACATCATTACTGATTCTCGTTTTATGAAAAAGTGTAAACAAGTGTCAAAACCTTTTCATATGAAAAGTTTTTTTACACACACAATTCATTAGTGAAAAAGCATGGAAACCCATGAAAAACGCATACAAATACTACTTCTATACTTTTAAAATATTTAATTCACTTATCCTCATCCGTAATTTCCTCTGATAGGTCCATTAAAACATTTTATCCAGACATTTTCTATTTTTGTTCATGTTCATATTTGCATAATTTGGCAATTGATCAGAAACCGAGGGAGGCATAAGTTAAGTTATTATCGGCGGCAAAAAAATAATTTGGCGCCGAGTGAAAGTTAACTTGAAATGTTATTTATAATAGTTTTTATTATGAAATTTTATAGTAATTAATATATCAAAATGCCATACCACACAAAAATTAATATGTTTTCTTGAAAAAAGTTTCAAACTCCAATTGCGAAACAAAAAAATATGTAGCTTTCTAGTACTGAAAAGAGAAATCAATGTAACATTTAAGAAATTTATTATTCGGTGTAGAAAAATAAAATAGATTCAAATCGAATATAAATTATTTGCTGGGATTTTTGTATTAGTCTCAAAGCCTACTACGCTTATTTTTCTTTTGTGATTTTCAAAAATATTATTATTTGTGAATTCTCAAATAGTTCTTGAAAGTCTGTGCATAAGATAAGAGGTTTGTGACTATTCAAAATGTGTGGTTGAAGTCTACTGATGATTTGTTACAGCAACAATGAAATGCATATAGAACACGCTGAACCACCAGCAAATAAATTTCAAATTAAAAGAAATCAATGTAACAATTCCAAAGTATTTAAAAACAGTTTTTATTTGTGAAGCACTATGAGAAACTTTGTAGAACAATATGTCAATTTCTACATGAAAAAGATGTGTATTTACATAAATGTGTACATATGTACGTATGCTAATTTGTGGGTGTTGGTACATTCATATGTACATAGGTATGTTTAAATCTTCGTATGCACATTCTTAAAAAAATAGGTAAAAAAACGCATTTTGTTTAGCTTGTTTATCCTTTTTTTGAAATCCTGGTTTATGCTGGTATTTTACACTTTTCTCTACCTGCCAGAAACATGCACACTAGAATAAAGTACATAACATACATATATATGTATGCATGTTCATGAGTATGCATGAAAAAAAAAGCAAAGCAACTGTGTTGTTTGAACTTAACCTTTCCTCATGTATGTAAATTACGTATGTATGTATGTACATTGTACATATATGTGTAGTTGCAAAAACAATTACTATTTCTTATTATTTATATATTTGTTTTTTAATAAATAAATCAGACTCAAAACATAAGCCAGATTATATACTTCAATCATAAATATAAGCACCGGCAGCGGCTCAAGCAATAACAAAAAATTACATGCGGCTTAGCGCGGCATCATAACTGCGAAATTTAGATCTCTGCTTTTGACAATTAAGGTGGAAGTACATACCACGCGTTACGCGGCAACGCTTTTCTGGCTTGTTAAACGTTCAACGCTACACAAATGGAAGGTTACGCACCACGCTTTTAAAGCGTTTTTAGTTGTAAAATTTAAATCCTTTGCCGGCTATTTTTTTTTGCATTTACGTTGCATTTTTCTTTTAACATTTAATTCATTTTTGTATCCATTGCTTAATAAAAAAATTAATTTCTAATCATGTTTGTGTATGTTAGTTTATGAATCTGGCAACACTAGCTGTCATTTTGTATACAACGCGTGAAAGTTGAAGAATGTTCAACTTTTGGCGAAGTACGCGCGGCGAACTTCTCTATGTAATTTGCCTTATGAAAACACACTATTTCAACTTTTTTGACAGACGCGTGTATCGCATTAGCGCATTGAACGCGTGTTATGTACTTCCACCTTTAAAGTTAAATAACATGAATACAAATTTTTCACAGCTACACTGGAATGAAAAATTTTTTCATTACTTGAACCAGAATTGCAATCTGTGAAACTGTGAAAAGACGGTGTGAAAAGTTGATATGAAAACGAAAATGAAACGTTTTTTTCACTTCACATTATCACAGAACCAGAATCGACCCCCAGATGGGACTTCTTAAAAATACTTTTATTTTTTTCCTTTTTGATTATAACTACTTAAGTCGCGTTCAGACTATTATACTTTGTATTTATACTTGTCAAAAATTCAAATAATACGTGTAAGTGTGATAGTCTGAACGCAAAATGTCATCAAAGTGGCAAATAATACGATAAAAATTTTGACATCCCATAAGACTTTTTCGTTTTTAGAAAATTTTCTAAACGATAATACTTTTCATTAGATCAGGGTTGCATTTTCACACAAACCAAATTTCCAAGTCGGCTGTTTCGCCGCCGATAGCGTGTCGTCATTGATGTAATGTTTTGTCATATGTATATCGGCTCAATATTTTGAAAAAGTGAATCGTATGGAAGTATATTTCGTTGACGTAATTTTTTAACGTTTTTGTAATATCTTTTCTTAAATTTTTTCTTTTATTTACATAGAATATTTTTAACTGCTGAACTTTTTCAAGTGTCGGCACGTCCCCGCCTGCATGAAACCGCTTTGCCGCCGCTAGTAAATGAATAGCACAGACATTTTCATTGAACAGCTGTTTTGTTTTCTACTTGTATTACACATTTGATTTGAAGTGTGATGGACTGAACACAATATGTGATTTTTCGTTAGATTTTTTGACAGTCGCAACGAATGTATTTAGATTTCTGTATCGTAAAATGTGATGAAAGTATTAATACTTGTATAATAGTCTGAACGCGGCTTTATGTATTATTTATAAATATCACTAAGTTTATTTCCGGCACTGATCAGGCCTAATAATTATATTTTAGATTTAAAATTTTAATAATTATTGTTAGTTCATACTTGAAGATACAATAAAAAAACATGTATTAAAAAAATAGTATTAAAAAAAGTACGATCCTTCTAACTTTCCCATCAATGATGTACATCATGAAGACTAAGCAAGCAAACATCTTGTGCTCAGCTCTATTATTTACTAATAGATAATCCATCTAATATTAGGCTATAACTGGAAAAAAACTTGTAATACTAAATAAAGTACTTATTTTTAAATTAGAAGTTTTGGCTTTGATCACTGTCCTAAATTTTATTTTTATTTGAGTTGCTTCTCTATTTCTTCAGTTATATTTGGAAACTATTCATATTGCCTGTGAAACTGTGGATCCGAGGACAATAATAATTAAATAATTAGTACTGATTTTTACATCTCCGATTCTTGCTTCTTGAGACTCTTCTGTAAGTTTTCCTAAAGGTAGGATGTTGGTTGCAATTATTGATTCAATGATGATTTCTAAGTTTCATATAAATCCAACCAATTAGTTTATAAGTTCCAGATTTAATGCGAGTTATTTTGCAAAAGTCCCTACTGTAGAGGGGTACAGACTTGCATTTACCAAAAAGATACTTTAATTCTCCCTTAATATTTTATTTGTTGTATTAAACTTAATGATTAAAGCAATAGGAAAATTTAACAAAAAAGGCCTAAGAAAATGGGCAATTTTTCTCCAAACTAGCCCAGTGTGCGAAGACATTCTCTTCAGTAGGCAAATTCCTTCGACGTGTTCGTGTTATTGCATCATTTTGAGTGTATGTGATATGAAAACTATCCACAGTTCGACGGATGACACGGAAAATCATTAAATCGTGCCCCATAAAAATCATTAAGTCGTTCGTAAGTTGAGCGAACTGATTAATGATTTCCAATGTAAATGTAACTCATGTTTTAGACTCGGCAGTTTTTCTTGAAGCAAGTCTGAGTTTATGGGAGAGAGAGGAAAGAAGAAAGAAGAGGGGTACTGACTTGCTTGTACAGAAAAGTTACTTCAATTCTCTTTTGTTATTTCATTCGCAGCATTAAAATAATAGGAAAATTGAACAAGAAATTATCTGAGTGAAAACAAGCGAGCAGTTTTAAAAGAGAATTGAAGATAACTGCTTCAAGAAAAATTGCCAAGTCTAAAACATGACTTAGTAGAACAAAAAATAAGCAAATTAACTAACATGTGTATAATTAGTAAAAGAAAAAACGACAATGGTAAGACTGTTGTAAATATAGAGATGGTAAAATTGAGCTTACAATACAAAAAAGCTTTCAGCAAATTGAAATACGATGAATCAAACAATTCACATATTCCATTTGCAATAATGCTAAGTATATAAAGCGGAAATCTACATCAACTGACACCACACACAGTGGACCAAACACAAAAGAACGCTGATGATGAAGGTTTAGTGGCCTTCGAAAACGGCTGGCTGTTCCGTTCAACTATGTGTTGTTAGTCAGAATATTTACAACTAACTTTGGTGTTATTTGTTCATTAATAATTATCACATGTAATTTGGCTTAAAA
Organism: Tachina grossa; assembly: GCA_949987645.1. Lineage (NCBI taxonomy): Eukaryota > Metazoa > Arthropoda > Insecta > Diptera > Tachinidae > Tachina > Tachina grossa. Next base: position 114,264,104 of record OX465278.1, read on the forward strand.
AGCTATACGAACTTTAGCCTGTTAAAATCATAAAAATTAGAAACAAATGGAGTTCGAATAATAATTAAAATTAACTAAAATTAAATGTCGATAATTGAGTAGCGTTGTTCAAGCGTCAATCTATTTACGATAATTTGCCAGAGTATACTGATCATAAATGTAAAAAAGTGAGCGTATTATGACAGTTTGACCCTTTCGTACGATCTATCCGGATTAAATAACAGCCCCTGTGTATTGCTATAAGCTTTTGATATTGAAGGGAGTGTAGTAGGGGACCACCATAAAGTTGCTAAATATGCTGTTGTCAGTTATTGCTGTCATTGCAAACATTTAGAGGCTCAGGAAGTCTCATTTAATGCAACGCCGTTCACATTATATTTTTTGTATGGAAAGCAATGCCACACAATGAAAAATATCGGAAATGGCAAATTTCGCTAGTACACCCTACTGCGATGTCACAAAATGCCATTGTAAGTTAAAAAATGGAACCCAATATCATTCATATGACTGCCACGACTTCCTCGGCAGTAGCACAGCCCACTATAAGTTGGCCTTCTTATAGTGTATAAAAGGGACGTTAAGTTTACTTTACAAAGTCTTAACTCATTTAAGAGAAAGACGGACAGAGAAAGAATTCCTCCCTCTGCCTTTCTCCCGGCTCAGTTAAGACTTTGCAAAGTAAACTTTCTGTGTTTTACACTATTCATATATAAAAAAAAAAAAAATTATCTATATTACTGGTGCTTACATGGAGAAATTAATTTGTCATGTTTTTTAATTTGTATAAACAGCCGGTTAAACTTTAGCTCGCTGGTGCTGGTGATAGCGACATTGACCTACATGTATAATATGGATGCCAACCGGGACTGGTTTTTACGATCATGGGAATCGGGATTTTAAAATATCAAATCCCGGTTGTAGGAGAATTGGTTTTTGTTGGTCTCTTTTCGAATTAAATTATCATATCCAATATTTTTAGTTTAAGTAAAAAAATTAAAGTTTTTACTGTTTTCCTTCTTTGTTTATTTTAATATAGTTTATTTAAATATAATTCTATTAATATTCACTTAGTTTATTATATGTACATTCATTTTAATTATTAATATTTATTTTAGCATGCAAAAATTTTAAAGAAATAAAGTGTTACTAAAAATTAAAAATATCAATAACAAAAAATTTTGGGTAATTATGCAATCCTCACAAATACTCAATTATGAAAAAATATCAAGTTCCCTTCCAAAATTTCGGCCATTAAAAGTAGTAAAATAAATTTTTTTTACCATTACATAAATTTTTAAATGTCAGGGTGCCATATGATTTCTTTACAACCTGCTGGGCCAGCACTTAATTTCAAATTATCGGGAGTCGACTGTAATAAAGTTTAATTAACTGAAGCACAATTCTCTTCAACTAAACACCAAACATATTTTTTCACAATTTGTACAGAAACCTTTTGTATTAACTTTTCTATTTCACAATTTCAGTTTCAAGTTAAAACAAAATTTTTAGTCTCTGTAAATAGTTTTTATAATTGAGTATTGTTCAGTATATTTTATTATTAACGAAAGAAATTCTAAAGACAACACATGTGTGCTAAAATATATTGTTTTTAAATTTAATTGATATAATTAATTTAAGTTATTGCAAAAGTAAATGAACGCTCGTATTATTTTAGAAATTCTATTAAATGTTTCTGAGATGTTGTTTCTTCATTAGCTATATTTTTGCGACTTATGCCAGCCATACACTACACAAGTTCAGTGCTCAAGTCTGGCACTCTGTAAACTAAGCTTGCGATACACACTATACAAGTAAACTGTACAGTTTTTATTTTACGCACTGTACAGTGCCAGACTAGTGCAGCGAACTTGTGTAATGTATGGGCGGCATTAGTTTTTCTTTTCTTTTGTGCCTTAGTTTTATTTATGTGTTGAATAAAGTCTTGTTATTTGTTTGGAAAACAATATATCGTGCCATAAACGTCTAAAAAAGCTTAATATTTTAACCAAATTCGTTTACACTGTTCGGCAAAGAAATTTGTTTTCAATAAAAAATATGTGTTTTATATGAACATGAATGCGTGCCGCTAAGGCATTTCAATATAATTCGATAACCGTTTTATTCGATTTTAAATTTTATTTAAATTGAACTCTTAAAGATGCAAAAGCATATTATGTTTAAATGAAATTTAAATCAATCTAGATGAAACTGACTAGTAACATCATGGTCTTATGTAATACAGCCATGGACACAACAACACAAGCATTCAATGCTGCACGATAAGTGTTTGTATTTAAACGATTATGATCGTTCTTCTCAGGCACTTAAAAATTTTATGCGAGTAGTCTATAACTACTATTCCATATGAGGTAGTTTTGGGGTTAGTCCGATGTACTGCAAATTTGAACCATGTGGTCCATCTCTAGGACATCGCAATGCTAAATGGACCATAATTTAGCCATAGATTTAGATTAGTTTCGGACTAGTCCTTGTCCATTATGGAGTAATCCGTCTTATATCAAAGAATATAAATTGTATAGAATGCGCATCTGAGCTAAAAAATTAAACATTTTTTGCTTACGCTTTAGATGCGGGGGGAAAGTATAAAGCGCAAGCAAACACACAATGAGAGCATTATATTCTTTGCTCTTATCACCAGCGTTGCCGTTGTGCGACTTAAGTCGCATTTTGCTACTTTTTCAACAGCAAAACATGCGGCCAATTGCAAACAAAAAACTATGTAAAAATGTCCGAGTTTTACCACAAAAAATAGTTGATTATTTTAATAGCTAACCACACATTCTACAACAGGAATTGTAGAACAACATACATATCTCTGGTTTTCATTAATAATGTGTGTTCAATTTTTCTCATTTCGAGTTTATGCTGTCAAATGCTTATATTTTAGATCAGTGATGGGAAATGAGATTTGCATTTCGGTACCAAACAAAATTTTTTGGAGTACTTTTTTGATCCCGAGAGTACCAAAAACTATTTTTTTATTTAAATTTTATTAACAAAAAATTTTTTATAATAAAATTTATTACAAATAAATAAGAAAATGAACAAAAAGCATATACATATGTACATAACCAGACAGAAATTGTGATTTGCGCAAAAAGTATGTTCCTTCACAACACTGTAAATACAAAATTACGACTCTTCCAAAAATTTTGTACCACCACAGTACTACAAACACAAAAATATGACTTTGTGTTCACAAATACCGTGTTCTTAGTAATCCTACACCACTACAACACCGTAAATACAAAAAGTTGACTTAAGTTTGAAAATTTCCATTGTGACGACCTTATAAATTTGTATTTAGAGTATTGCACCAACATTAAAAACAAAGTTGGAGGACGGTCATTCGGCGTTACCATTTTAATGTTATGAGTTCCTTAAAATATTGGTAAACAGATGTTATACGTTATACTGATGTTAGTTGTACCTGCAGACCATCGTAACAACAACGTGCTGATTATCTTTTTCTGTCTGGGTGGGTATAAATATTAAAGTTATAACAAAAACAGTTTTTAGACTTCAATAAATCTTTGGCCTGGATAAGACTATACTGTTGGAACATAAATTCTATTCCTTTGTTTTGTTTTTATGATATTGTGGTAAGAGAAAATCCTTTCGATATTTACAGAGGAGTGAGGTATGGACAAAATTCCGTAAGCTACTCTCGATTTACCAGGAAACATGTATTCGCCCAATGCGTTTTTATTTATAGCCACGGAAGTCCAGAAACTGCATACATATATTTTCTGTTGTTAAGGGCTTCAGTTCTTCCATAGTATGCTCTATATTGGTTGTTAATATTTTAAAAATTTTTCTTTTCGCTGGGAAACACTTTAATTAAAAGTAGTATAAATACCAATTAAAACATTTTCAGAGGGATACTTACTAAACTTAACTGTCAAAGTCCACTTTTGCTCTAAGAACTTGACAGAATGTAATATAAGCTTTTTACAATTTTCTTTAAACTGAAACAGTTGTTTCAACATGATTTCTGTTTACATAGAGATCAACTTCTGTGCCACAGAAAATATCATTGAATCAAATATAATTTTCATTTATATTTAATTGTGATTGGTTGGGTACACTTTTCTAAAAAGTCTTTACTAATAAAGTTTCGTGCCAGTTGTTGAAAAAGAAATTTAATTCTTCGCAAAAATATATGCGTACGCGCATCTTCCGACTATATTTCTAAGCTGGCCGTGAGAGTATCAAACGTGTTGCGGGAGTACTATGGTACTTTTTCATGTCAAATAGTATCAAAAAAAGTACGATCGTACCAACTTTCCCATCACTGTTTTAGATGCCTTTTGTAAAGGTTTAAAATCTTTTTTAATATATGGACCTACATCATTTTTCGGCTCTCCTGAAAAATTAAATCTTTGGAAATACGCGGTTATTAATGGGAACCACAGATACATACATACATATGTATTGAAAGAAAAAATTATAATTTGCAAACTTAAAAATCATCATTCCAGGAAATAAATCATGAAATCATATTTTCGTCCAAAAATCATCAAAAATATGATAAAAACCATCATTCTGGTAGCACTGGCTGTAACAATTCCCCTTAAATTATCTTTTTTTTTTCATAATTATTACAACCTCCAATTCCAAGAATTACAGATTATACTACAAAATTATTTCCCAAATGTTAGAAAATATAATTTTTTATATAAGAAAAAAGGGTGTTATAAGTTTGTTGTGTGTGTCTGTGTGTCTGTCCGTGACCACGTACAGGCCAAACGGCTGGACCGATTTTCATTTAGTTTTTTCTGTTTGAAAGATGACTTGGTCGAGAGGGTTCTTAGCTATGTTTGAAGAAAATCGATCCAGCCGTTTAGAAGATATAACATCTTTTCTGAAAAAAGTCGGGGGTTTTTAAAATGTTTAATTTTGGTTATAACTTATAAACATTTTACAAAAACTTACTTACTAACTTATAAAAAGTTTTATTAAGATTAAAGATGAAAGTAAGTTAAAATACATAATTTTTTAATTGTGATACTCCGAGAAATAATTTCCATTTGGAATCAAGGATTTGGGTGTCAGATTTTTTGCAATGTTTTCATCATTTATTGGCTTTTCTATCGACCAAAACAATAAAATGATCGACATCATCGAGCCGAATATCGCCAACTGGACTAGCAGCTTTTTTTCTAATACCTGATATGTTAAACTGTGTATATGATTGCCCTACGCCATACATTCTGTTAAAATGATACAAAGGGATAAATTGGAAAAAAGGTCATAAAAAGTGTCATTGGCACGAAAAAGAGTCAAAAGTGATACTTTATTGTCACAACGGCAACGCTGCTCTAAGCAATGCGAGCGTAGCATACACTGCAGAAAGAAATGAGAGTGCGTACGCTGGACGGGTAGTACTGGAAATACCCGTCATAGAAAATTTTAGCTTGTATGAGATGCGCATTCTATATGATTTATGTTCTTTGCTTATATTCATGTATAGACTATCTAGTCGCGTTATTTGCAGGGAAGTCTGCCACATTAAAATATTAATATAGTCATTGTGAATTCCCTAAATTATCTTTTTTTTTGTACATTTCAAAAATAATTTTGTAAAATAATCTGCAAAAAAGAACAAACAAACACTTCGTAGATGGTAAGAATATTGTGTCTATTTATAAAAAAATACTAATTTGATGAACATTAGGAAAAATTCTTATCGATACGATATTCACGATACCAGGAAAAATGAGTGAAATGAGTTCCCTTTGCCCTAATATTGTGATTTTCTAATTTTCCTTAAGATTTTTTGTTCACGGGAAATATTTCAGGCGAAAAAATAGTTCGGCTTTTATTAGCGATAAGGGTGATTATAATAACTTCAGAGTTTTTAATTGAATAGAAATGCATAAATGACTTATTATTTTTACAGCCTGTTCCAGGAGATCGAAAGAAAACTTAGACGAAAGATAAGCACTCACTTACTTTCGTTCGAATTCGACACATGTGCCCAAAAAAAACGTAATCACTAATTACTAATGAAAAACTGTTTGATTCAGACTAGACGCCTGCGTAAACAGTCTTGAAATGTAAAAACATCATGATTTTTAAATGTATTCACGTCGCATGTATTATACTAAACCAATAATAAATGCTGTTGTACTATATATAAGCGAAGCACGATGGATGTATTGGTGTATGTGTATACCAGTGTTAACAAGCGATGACGTCAAGACAGCTTGTCTGTAACAAACACTCAAAAGAAGTACTGTTGATTAGTGTATGCTTGTTATTTTTCATATTGTACGTTTGAGTGTGTGTGTAATATGTAGATGGTAAGCTATTATGTGATTAACCGCATACAACTAATGTTAATGCATGTGTGTGCCTTTGCATGTGTGTGCCTTTGCATGTGCACAGAAAAATAAAAGATCATACACACATACATGCATGACGTTTGTACACGCGCTCATGCGTAGAAAGAAGCTAGTATCACAAATTCTTCCGTCACGAAGTGTTTTCTTCTTTACTCCTATACCTACAATACTCAAATAAATTTCTTGCAAACAGTGTTGTTAACGTTTGTTTTATAAGATTTCGCTGTAGCAAAGCATTTGAAAAATCCCTCATGTCTTAAAAGTTCTTATAAGATATCTTGTGCAGGAGACTAATTCAGACACGTATTTATTGAGTTAAACAGTTTCCTACATAACTAATAGATAATTCTGTAGAATACGACATGTTTGGAAACTGTTAAAATCAATAAATACATGTATGAATCAAAAAGGTTTTATAGCTTTGCTATTTATTGCGCGATACGGGAGTTAGGAGGTAATTTTTTAACAAAAATAACACTGTGTTAATTCACTAAATCTTCTGTAGCTTTGTAATTTTTGCACCAATCTGGACCTTGTGGAGCGCAAAATGTTTGCATTAAAATTAGTAAATGTTCTGTGGAAAAAAATCTTAAAATTTTTTTGATACCCACCACTAATAATTTTTAAGTGGTGAGTATCAATATACTATACCATTTTGCACATGCTACGATGCAAGACCATTTGCACAAGATTGTGAATTGGGCTAATGTGAAATAAATGGAAACGTTTTGAAATATTTGCAGAGATTTTGACATCATCATTTAAAATAATTTTATTGTATTGTTATTTCACACATGAAATTTGTTTTATATAACTAAGCAGCAAAGCTGTAACCGGGTGTCCTAACTCGCCTCTCTTCTTTTTTAAGTTATGACATTGTTTTAGTAAATGAGCGATATGTTAGTTAAGGGGGTTTATTCTGACGCATATGTGCATAGAGAAATCATTAAAATTAGTTTTACTATTGTATCTATTATCTCGTCGGTTGGTTATTGGTTTGCACAGTATATTCAAAATACATTACGGCAGCAGCAAACCAATAACCAACCGACGATATGACCGGTTTTCAAGACAAAAAGGGGCAAGAGGTATCTCTTGTTAGTTAAGGCTGAATAGAAGATCCAAAGGTGGACCGTATATTGTCCGGGTGTAGTCGGTGGACTACCCTACATGCGCTGGCAACGAGAATATGAAAGAAAGAAAGCACACATTGCACACATACGGAACAAGCAATCAAATTAGAGTCTCATTTTTAGGATTCCGTACACCAAAGGTGAAAAGGAACCCTATTGCTTTCGCTACGCTGTCCGTCTGTCCGTCACACGGTATTTTCTCAGGAACCGTAAGAGCTACAGTCCTGAAATTTGGACAGATTATGAAACAAATAATACTAAAATTAAAAAAAAAAAATGTAAATTAAAGGGTGGTCCATCAGTTAATGTAATTTTGACTATGTAATTTTGAGAATTTGCTATATCTTGGAAACCGTAAGAGGCAAACACTTCAAATTTTCAAAAACGGTAAAACAAAAAATCCGAAAATTATAAAATCGCCAAACCAAAAAAAGTCGCCAAAGATTAAAAAAAAATCGCCAAAACGAAAAATATCGCCAAAATAAAAAAAATTTCTAGCACTAAAATAAATCGCCAAATTCGAAAAAATTTCCCAAATGAAAAAAATGGCCAAAATAAAAAAAAAACCCAAAAATCTAAAAAAAATCGCCAAAACGCGAAAAAGGCGCCAAAACCAAAATAATTGTTTATATGAAAAAAATCGCCAAAATGAAAAAAAAAATTGCCAAAATGAGAAAAAATCGCCAAAACGCGCAAAAGGCGCCAAAACTAAAAAAAATCGCCCAAATAAAAAAAAAACGCCAAAATGAAAAAAATCTCCAAAATGAAAAAAATTGCAAATTGAAAAAATGCCAAAAACCAAAAAAAAAAAAATGCCAAAACTATATATTATATATCTGAAGTTTGTATTAAATTACATATCTAGTGTGCGTACGGAACCCTTCGTGCGCGAGTCAGAGTCGCACTATGCTGAATTTATTTAGTTATTTGCGTATAAAAACTTAAATTTTTATTAATGTTATTGCGATAGTCAAGCATCGCAAATAGAAATTTGTGCTCTACCACATCATTTCTAATATTTTTAGAGTTGAGTCCAACTGATTCAGTCGATCATCTTAAACACAAACGCAGGTTTGTATTTATACCAGGGTTGTATTTGATCAATAATCGAACGATTATGTAGGATAGTGTATCACGACCTTCCTCCAAATGATCAAATACATACTTATGCAATTAACATCTGAGTGTTAGAAAGCGAACTGAGATATATATTTTCCCCTTCATCTAGTGCATGCTGGAAAATCCTTGAAAGCAGCCTATTTAGAAAGCATGAAGTTATTATACGCCTTAAAAAAAATATTCAATTTTTGCTGGATTGTTATTGATAAAACTTTCGTTTTATTTTGCCAAATAAAACAGTTTTATGTCTTTGTATCATACATAAAATGAATTTTCCGCTTATTTTTTCATAGAAAGTACAAAAAAGTGCTTAACTTTTAAATTTTTTATTACTGTTCATTCTAGGCTGCAAATAAAAACTGAATAGCTCTTAACTTTCTAAATTCGATTTAACTCTCAAATTGTTAGATGTTTAGCTTCGAATATTTTACCATAGAGCGAAAAAAGGTTTCTAGATGAGAAATCTCATACAATGGTTAGAAATGGTTACGTACATATGTACATAGATACAAATTTATGAATGCATTCATTAGTGTATCGATTTATGTGTGAATCTATGTCTTAGTGATGCACGAATATTCGTATTCGATTTGCCGAGTATTCGGCCATTTTGAATTTGGCGAATACGAATATTTTTCTCAAAAAAAAAATAAATGCATAAATGCATAAATCCTAAACTAAATTTAAATAAATGGCTTAAAATAAATATTCATTAAATTTTTTGTAGAAACTTGTGATTTGTATAATTTTCAATGATCTATCTATCTATATAATTAATAGGTGAACATGTTTTTTGTAATCCCTTTTACGCTGGTACCACCGCACCGATTTTAAAAAGATTTATATGGTTTTAAAGGATTTTTATACAGATGTGCAGAATCTATATTTTATTGAAATCGGTTTAGTATTTTTGGAGCTATAAGCGTTTAAAGTTGCTACTACTACATGCACACATATTACACACGCATTTATTAGCTTACAAATAAAAAAAGAAACAAAACATGAGTGTGTGTGTGTGTGTGTTTGTAGTATTTCTCTTGACCTTACAATTGTTCTTCTCTTATTTGTTGTTGTATCCAAGAATAATAAAATAAAGATTACGCCAGCGCGCAAGAATAAAAATAATGGGTGTTTTTTTATTGAGGTATAGAACTTTAAGTTGGCATCACTTTTTTAACTGGCGGCCATTTTGTCAGCTGTCAAGTGATTAATATTTAGTTTGGTTTGCCATTTCATCATGAACAGGTTGACAAAAGAACAACGCTTGCAAATCGTGCAAATTTATTTCGAAAATAATGGTTCAGTTCGCGAAGTTTACCGCAAGCTCCGTCCATTTTATGGTCGACATAATCGTCCATCAGAGCAATTAATTCGGTTAACCATGGATCGTTTTCGCACTACGTTTACTCTATGTGATAATACGCATCCGCAGAGACGTCGAACAGTGCGCACCGAAGAAACAATTGCCGCTGTAGAGCAAAGTGTTGAAGAGGACCCGAATGAATCGATTCGCCACCGTGCACAGCAATTGGAGCCGACTAACCGACTATTTTGTTCCCGAATTGGATGGCATGAATGTGGATGAGTTGTGGTTCCAACAAGACGGCGCTACATGCCACACAGCGCACGTCACAATCGATTTATTGAAGGAAACATTAGATGAGCGCATAATTTCGCGGAATGGACCTGTCAATTGGCCACCAAGATCGTGTGATTTGACACCATTGGATTATTTTCTTTGGGGATATGTGAAGTCGCTCGTCTACGCCAACAAACCAGAAACGTTAGGGGACTTGGAAGCCAACATTCGTGGCGTTATTGCCAACATACGGCCCCATATGCTCGAAAAAGTGGTTGAAAATTGGACCTGTAGAATTGGCTTTATTCGAGCCAGCCGCGGCGGCCACATGCCCGAAATCATATTTAAACATTAATGGCATAAAATTATCCTTCCAATAAGGCCAAACTAATGGACATTAAAGCGATTTTCTTGTGTTTTATTTCAATTCGAAGTTCTATACCTCTGAAAAAAAACACCCTATACATTTCTGCGCAAGACGGAATTCTGACGTCACTCAGCCTGTGTTCTCATTGGCTAGTAAAATTCGACTGTAGGACTATTACACACACACAAACTCACAATTCATATTTGCTTTTTTCTTATCTCTTTATTTTTATTTTGTTTTTTATTTTTCTTAGTTTTGCAGCTTTTAAGCAAGGCGCATTTATTAGGTGGCAGTACTACACCAGGTGACTAATGTCATTATAACAATCTAAATGTCAAATTTGGATTGTGTAGGTATAAGCCTAAAAGCATGCTTTTATTTGGGTATCCATAAACACCTTTCGAATATTCAGTTTTGTATGGTGTTTGACATTTCTTATAAGAAACATGCAATCTGACGATGCTACCCTGTTTTAAAAAGTAAGAAGGTAATTTATACCAACAAAGTACATGTGGTTATTGCTGTTGTAATATTTGTTGTAGAAATACGGGTACCTGTTTGATGTGCCTTGCTTTTAATCAACAACATTTAATTTTTTTCTTGGAGATCTCTCTGAGTAAATTAATCATCATAGGGCTGCCAACTACAACAAAATAAATAAATTTTTTGCAAGAAATTATAAATTTCACATATGATACAGACTTGGTAACCTTTGCGAGGGGACTACTACGTCATCAAACGGTAAATCATGTGCAAGGCGTAATCCAAGAATGATAAACTAAAAGATTACGCCAATCAGAGAGTTTACCGTTAGACGTGACATCACACGTCTAAGGGAAAAGGGCTGGGAAAAATCAAATGAAAGACTTAAAGCATAAGTATGGGAAACCAAGAAATTTAAACAAAGAAATCGCAACAATCAAATTATATTCTATTATTTTATTTTCTCTACAAAATTTTTCTTATTTGTTGTTGAGAGTTTCTTTTAATTTTTGAAATTAAACTTGTTTTATCAATCTTAACAAAGCGCCTAATTTTGAATTTTATTACTTATTAAATATTTTCTGTGTTAATACATACCTATATAGCATCAAATCGAAACATACAAAAACTAAAGACTCTAACTATGATATATTTTTAAATAGCTATTTTCTAATATAGTTCACACTGAATTTGTTATTTAGTAATATTTTTTTATAATATTTTTGTTTAAAATTTAAGCAAGTAAAATTTTAACAAATTCAGTGTGAACGGCACTAATATTTTGTTGGCAGGTACATTATACAAATTACAAAAGGAATGACATATTTATATGTATATATACATTCATAAAAAAATAAAAAATATGTGTGTATGTACATAAGTCTGTATTAAGAAGTGGTTGCAGTTTTATAAAAATATTCTCTATATTCTCTGCTATAAAAACGCTTAAAAATCTTAATTTTAATGCATTGCTGATGTTATGAATGGTAAAGTTTAATGCACCATTGGATGCAGCACCGCACCGATTTTAAAAAGATTTATATGGTTTTAAAGGATTTTTATACAGATGTGCAGAATCTATATTTTATTGAAATCGGTTTAGTATTTTTGGAGCTATAAGCGTTTAAAGTTGCTACTACTACATGCACACATATTACACACGCATTTATTAGCTTACAAATAAAAAAAGAAACAAAACATGAGTGTGTGTGTGTGTGTGTTTGTAGTATTTCTCTTGACCTTACAATTGTTCTTCTCTTATTTGTTGTTGTATCCAAGAATGATAAAATAAAGATTACGCCAGCGCGCAAGAATAAAAATAATGGGTGTTTTTTTATTGAGGTATAGAACTTTAAGTTGGCATCACTTTTTTAACTGGCGGCCATTTTGTCAGCTGTCAAGTGATTAATATTTAGTTTGGTTTGCCATTTCATCATGAACAGGTTGACAAAAGAACAACGCTTGCAAATCGTGCAAATTTATTTCGAAAATAATGGTTCAGTTCGCGAAGTTTACCGCAAGCTCCGTCCATTTTATGGTCGACATAATCGTCCATCAGAGCAATTAATTCGGTTAACCATGGATCGTTTTCGCACTACGTTTACTCTATGTGATAATACGCATCCGCAGAGACGTCGAACAGTGCGCACCGAAGAAACAATTGCCGCTGTAGAGCAAAGTGTTGAAGAGGACCCGAATGAATCGATTCGCCACCGTGCACAGCAATTGGAGCCGACTAACCGACTATTTTGTTCCCGAATTGGATGGCATGAATGTGGATGAGTTGTGGTTCCAACAAGACGGCGCTACATGCCACACAGCGCACGTCACAATCGATTTATTGAAGGAAACATTAGATGAGCGCATAATTTCGCGGAATGGACCTGTCAATTGGCCACCAAGATCGTGTGATTTGACACCATTGGATTATTTTCTTTGGGGATATGTGAAGTCGCTCGTCTACGCCAACAAACCAGAAACGTTAGGGGACTTGGAAGCCAACATTCGTGGCGTTATTGCCAACATACGGCCCCATATGCTCGAAAAAGTGGTTGAAAATTGGACCTGTAGAATTGGCTTTATTCGAGCCAGCCGCGGCGGCCACATGCCCGAAATCATATTTAAACATTAATGGCATAAAATTATCCTTCCAATAAGGCCAAACTAATGGACATTAAAGCGATTTTCTTGTGTTTTATTTCAATTCGAAGTTCTATACCTCTGAAAAAAAACACCCTATACATTTCTGCGCAAGACGGAATTCTGACGTCACTCAGCCTGTGTTCTCATTGGCTAGTAAAATTCGACTGTAGGACTATTACACACACACAAACTCACAATTCATATTTGCTTTTTTCTTATCTCTTTATTTTTATTTTGTTTTTTATTTTTCTTAGTTTTGCAGCTTTTAAGCAAGGCGCATTTATTAGGTGGCAGTACTACACCAGGTGACTAATGTCATTATAACAATCTAAATGTCAAATTTGGATTGTGTAGGTATAAGCCTAAAAGCATGCTTTTATTTGGGTATCCATAAACACCTTTCGAATATTCAGTTTTGTATGGTGTTTGACATTTCTTATAAGAAACATGCAATCTGACGATGCTACCCTGTTTTAAAAAGTAAGAAGGTAATTTATACCAACAAAGTACATGTGGTTATTGCTGTTGTAATATTTGTTGTAGAAATACGGGTACCTGTTTGATGTGCCTTGCTTTTAATCAACAACATTTAATTTTTTTCTTGGAGATCTCTCTGAGTAAATTAATCATCATAGGGCTGCCAACTACAACAAAATAAATAAATTTTTTGCAAGAAATTATAAATTTCACATATGATACAGACTTGGTAACCTTTGCGAGGGGACTACTACGTCATCAAACGGTAAATCATGTGCAAGGCGTAATCCAAGAATGATAAACTAAAAGATTACGCCAATCAGAGAGTTTACCGTTAGACGTGACATCACACGTCTAAGGGAAAAGGGCTGGGAAAAATCAAATGAAAGACTTAAAGCATAAGTATGGGAAACTAAGAAATTTAAACAAAGAAATCGCAACAATCAAATTATATTCTATTATTTTATTTTCTCTACAAAATTTTTCTTATTTGTTGTTGAGAGTTTCTTTTAATTTTTGAAATTAAACTTGTTTTATCAATCTTAACAAAGCGCCTAATTTTGAATTTTATTACTTATTAAATATTTTCTGTGTTAATACATACCTATATAGCATCAAATCGAAACATACAAAAACTAAAGACTCTAACTATGATATATTTTTAAATAGCTATTTTCTAATATAGTTCACACTGAATTTGTTATTTAGTAATATATTTTTATAATATTTTTGTTTAAAATTTAAGCAAGTAAAATTTTAACAAATTCAGTGTGAACGGCACTAATATTTTGTTGGCAGGTACATTATACAAATTACAAAAGGAATGACATATTTATATGTATATATACATTCATAAAAAAATAAAAAATATGTGTGTATGTACATAAGTCTGTATTAAGAAGTGGTTGCAGTTTTATAAAAATATTCTCTATATTCTCTGCTATAAAAACGCTTAAAAATCTTAATTTTAATGCATTGCTGATGTTATGAATGGTAAAGTTTAATGCACCATTGGATGCAGCTTGAAAAACTCTTTTAGATTTTTGCTAAGTATTGTCTTGGGAGAAAATATGCAAAAAAAACTACATAAATAAACATTTTAAGACATGGTCCAGCTCCCGAAAGGTCATCTCTCCACTCAAATAGTTTGGGAAGCCTCATTTAAACTACCGAACTTTATTCTGGGAGGGATAACAAGAATTTTTATGTGAGCGGCTCTAATGTACATACTTATTTACATATGTATATTGTTACGTTTAAATTTTATTAAACGTGTGAGTTCTTTTGAATGCTCAAAAATAAAAATAAATAATACACAATTTTTATTTGCTACTGTTTTTCCTTTTATTCTTAACGAAGCAAATTACAACTTGTCTTTTCTTAACTACTTATCGTTATAATCCACTTTCAACGAGGTCTTCACTTGACTACTATCTGATTAGTACTGCCCTCAACGATATCAACTTGACTACTTTTTGATTAGTACTACTCTGTTCTCGCACATGCTGCCACTTTTTATAGTACAGGAACCGGTTCTCGAATGTTCGCCCGATAGGTGCATGATGCCATCTGTATTGTCATTTACTATTGGTAGCCAGATGTTCAAACAGTCCTCTAGCACAATCGGGAAAATTCATGTTGCTGCTTCTAGGCGTTTGTAGATAATTCGATTGGTCGTTATTTTTGAATTTCAAAGTAACGACTCTTATGTTGGCAATGCGGTTTGCTACTGGTAGTACAGTGCTCGCACTTTTATTTGCATGTGTGTGTGTCTGTAGCTATGTATACAATTATTGTTGTTGCTATAGTATTTGTACGTAAATATGTGTGTACGTTTAGTGCTTTAGTTAAATACTTCCAGATAGTTCTTTGCTTTAACCCTGTAGGAATATTTTTACGTAACAATATGTATTAGTCTCCTGCACAAGATATCTTATAAGAACTTTTAAGACATGAGGGATTTTTCAAATGCTTTGCTACAGCGAAATCTTATAAAACAAACGTTAACAACATTGTTTGCAAGAAATTTATTTGAGTATTGTAGGTATAAGAGTAAAGAAGAAAACACTTCGTGACGGAAGAATTTGTAATACTAGCTTCTTTCTACGCATAAGCGCGTGTACAAACGTCATGCATGTATGTGTGTATGATCTTTTATTTTTCTGCGCACATGCAAAGGCACACACATGCATTAAAATTAGTTGTATGCGGTTAATCACATAATAGCTTACCATCTACATATTACACACACACTCAAACGTACAATATGAAAAATAACAAGCATACACTAATCAACAGTACTTCTTTTGAGTGTTTGTTACAGACAAGCTGTCTTGACGTCATCGCTTGTTAACACTGGTATACACATACACCAATACATCCATCGTGCTTCGCTTATAGTACGACAGCATTTATTATTGGTTTAGTATAATACATGCGACGTGAATACATTTAAAAATCATGATGTTTTTACATTTCAAGACTGTTTACGCAGGCCTCTAATATGTATAAATACATACATACACATATATTTCAATATATAAAACTAAAAACTAGTTTTTTGTGGTTATAAATACCCAATGTACCAGCTTTGCATTGCACACATACTTACATATATGTATGTATGTATATGTACCTATGAATATGCGTATGTAGTGTGTATATCCATGTAAACATAACATCTACATGGTACATACACATAGCGGTCAGTTAATTATTAAAAAAAATATTTTAGCATTTTTCATAGCAAAGTTGTTACAAATACTTTTGGTTACCTGCTAACAACACACACAAACTGAACTGCTTAAAAGTTCACGGGTCTTAATTTGTATATCGATTAAAAATCAATTATCTAATTACGGATAATATTAAAAAAGGGGTAAATACCTACAACAAAAACAATATTAATTTGTCTTCTTGTTCGTAAGTAACTGCAAAAGTAAAAAAAGTGCGATTATTATATGTCCACTTTTCTTCACCGAACTTAGCAAAACCAGTACTTGTTTAGCGGAAGGCAATCCTGCAGTCAAAATAGCTTTAAAGAGTTTTATAAAAAAAAAATAAACCAAATTATCAGCCAATAGAAACGCAGTGTGCGTGACGTCACACGTCTAATATTTTTTTCGCACTGGCGTAATCTTGTAGTTTATCATTCTTGGCGTAATCTTTATTTTATCATTCTTGGTTGTATCAAATAGTGCTGGGATACTATCGATAGTACTATCAATACTATCGATAGTTTTAAAATATCGAAAACATCGATAGGAAAAAATATCGATATCGATATTATGCAGTTTCGAAAACCTGAGGTATTATTAAATTTTTTTTAACTGAAAGCAAAATTTTTCAAAAACTGTCACTTAAAATAACGTTTGTAGATACATACATACATATTAAAATAAACATAAGTCTATATAAAGGGTGTCCCAACAAGAACGCAAGATTTAAATTTTAAATAAAACAGATATTTAAAAAAAAATTGTGAAACTTTATTATATCGTAAAGTAGACAAAATGAGGTTATATGTGGAACAACAAATCGGGCAGATGGCCGCCGCGGCTTTGCTGGCACACACGCGATCTTTTAATGAAATTTTCAATGGCCGTTTTGCATAAATGCTGCGGTATTTCATTAATGCAGCGTCCAATTTCCTCTTTTAAGGCTTGAGTCGTCGTCGGCTTATTCGCGTAAACCATCGACTTCAAAAAACCCCACAGAAAAAAGTCTAATGGTGTTAAATCGCACGATCTAGGCGGCCAATTCTGGTTTCCAAAACGCGAAACAACACGACCGGGAAATGACTGATGTAGCAATTGAATTGTTTCTCTGGCTGTATGACATGTGGCGCCGTCTTGTTGAAACCACATGCCCTCCACATTCATTTCTTCAATTCTAGGCACGAAAAACCTGGTTATCATTTCACGATACCGAACACCATTGACTATTTGCGCTTGGCCTGCGTTCGAGCGACATCATCACGTACAGCTGCGACATTTTCGGTCTATCGACCTGGTCGAAGGCGCGTTGTTGTCTTTACATCACTAACAGACCCAGTTTCGGCAAATTTATCCATTATCTCTTTACAGTTGACTCTTTTGGAGCATTATTGTGACCCCAAATTTGCGAACTGTAGCCGCAAAACTTTCACTATTTTGGTAAAACAGTTTCACAATGAGAATACGTTGTTCATTCGTGTAGCGCTCCATTTTTACTAACCTCGTACCTTCTACTAGCAAACAATAACAATTGTTCAAATGTCAAGCAATGACACTTCGAATGGCGCCAAATTTAAATCTTGCGTTCTTGTTGGGACACCCTTTACTTTCAATAAAGGGATAAACAACTAACTGTAACCTGATAAAAAAATTAGTTATGTATATATTTCTTTCTCAGGTACAAACGTTGTCGATAGTAATATCGATAGTATCGATAGTGAAATCTGAACTATCGATATATATCGATAGTATAAAATATCGATAGTATCCCAGTACTAGTATCAAAGCCATAATACTTAAGGGAAGAGAGTTGAATAAATTGAATTAAGTTGGTTGAAGGGATTTTGTTTATGTTTTTTAATTTCATGTATTATTTAATTATGATTGCATATGTATGTAAGTTGTTGTGTGGCTGTGTTTTAATGAATTTTTTATGACATTTAGACATGTACATTTTCTTTGAATCTTAAATTATTTAAATTTTTATTCTAGAATACGGACGAGTGTGTCGTCCGTTTGGTATATCTAGTTTATTATTAATGACGATCATTAATATTTTTCGTAGTTTTTATTAACTTTAAGGTATACCAACAGGCGTCTAAAATTCTTTTTTGCAGGCGTAAACAGAACCCCAATTTTATGTCTATAAATTTCACATATGAGGAGTCGCACAACAAAACGTGCTTTTTTCGTTTTTTTTTAGATGTTTATGCATTGATTTGGTTAAGTTCAATTGGAAAAAATCATATTTGCACAATATTTCTTCGCTTATCATAGAAAAATTTTGTCTTTACCAACTTTATGCAGAACAAAACGTGCTTTTTCTTTTATTTTAACAAAACGTGGTTTTTTATAACAATTTATTTATTTTTGTTTCATTATAACTAGAGGTGGAAAAATATCATTTCGTATAAATAAATGTAATAAATAATTTGTTTATTATCTGGTATTTGAAAGTTATTAAATATAATATAGACCCTAAAAAATATAGTTTAAAGATGGAAGATAAATACTGGAACACGAATGAAGCATAAATTAAAAAAATATCCACAGCTGTAAATATAACGAGTTGTTATTAAAGATTTTGTTTTAAATGTGCAAATATATATCGAATATACGATATTTCCATATCGAAAAAACGCATACCGAAACGTTATTTTGACATTTTATTTGAAAAAAAAAACGGACGTTTGTCTAATTTTAACAAAACGTGCTATTTGCTTATTTAAAAACCTTTAGTTTCGTACATTATTAACATTTATTGTTGCAACTTATAGTGATCTGATGCATTTTATAATAAGGAAGGAACTTGTTATATATTCTGGGTTCATGCTATAAAATAATCGGGTGAAAAAAAAATTTTTGATTTTCCAAAATTTTGAAATCATCAAAAAGGCACGTTTTGTTCAGCGGCTCCTCATATAATACTCGTATTCGTAATCGGGAATATCGTTTTATATATTCGTATTCGTATTCGCGAGTATCAAAATTTGACATTAGTTACACCACTACTATGTCTATGTCTATACAACCCAGTTATCCATTTCTTCCAAATATCTTGCAAGACAGTGGCACGACAATGTTAATGGGGTGGATGACCTATTGGCGACAGCTCAATATCCTCAGATCAATGAGGAAATTTCGCACAAATGGCCCCTAAGTTCATATTTTCCTTGTCCCTGTAGCACTGACAAGTTTTATAATAATTTAAATAATAAAACTATACACAATTTCACATTGAATATTTGGCCCTATTCCCGTTGGTGTTATCGTTTTAAATGTCGTTTCTATATTGTTGTCGTTTTTATAGTCGCTTCGTTGCCAAGTTGGCATTCTTGAAATATATTGAAACGAAGTAAAGAAATGTTGGTAGCACTGCAATGCTTAACGTTGTTATTTTTAAAATTTTGAAACTTTAATAATTTTTTTCATTTTGAACGAAAAATCAATGAATGGCGAATACTGAATTTTATTTTTCAAGAATATAATATATAATGTGTAAATTTACCTTTCAATATGTTCCGGAAGAAATCAAACGAATGCTCTACAATTTTTTGTGCAAGGATCAACTAAGCGTTGTGAATTACCTTAATTTCTCAATAAAATTTCATAACCAAATTTTATTTTGCCTACTTTGCACCAACTGCCTCTATCACGAAACTTCTTTCTGAAAATGATCGAAAATCATGAGTTTTATACCATTTCAGAAACTATAATTTCAAATTGCCCTAATTTTGTTTTTATTTTTTATTTATTTTGTTTTAGTCGTTTCCTTCCTTCTTTGTCGTTGCTATCTTCGTTTCAAAATAGAGAATACCATTATACTTTCAATAAACCTCGATAACGCCAATGAGGATGTCAAATTGTCGTTTTAGTTTCGTTTTAAAACATAACGCCAACGGGAATAGGGCCAATTGTACGACTAGCAAGCGAACAATATCCACCAACTAGTTCGATGTATGATACCTGTAGAAGCTTTTTTTTGCCGAGTCTGAATAGACGTTTCTATTAGATTGCCTTGAAAGAGACTGAAATCGACAAATATCGTGTATGACAAATGTCGAAATTTCGATAAGTTGGCCAACTGGGATATGGTTGTTTGTGCACAGCCACTCACATGCATAAATACAGACATACATATTTATGTATGTATTTGATGATTAGCGCTATTTTATGTAAACCTACCCTGTAGAGAAATAAAATAATCGGTTGACAAAAAACACTAGCTATAAATTAATTATTTTGCAAGTGACTACAAATTGGTTTAAATCTCATGCAGATATCAACCAAATATTTTAGAAACATGCGTTTCTAACACGTAAGAAATAAATAAAAGCAAAAGAAGTAAATGACAAGAAAATTAAAAAAAAAACGAAGGAAGCATGCCATGAAGTTAAATGTTAAAAAAAAAATAATAATTTCAATACTGACCCAGCAAAAAATTTCAAAAAAGGTAATCGAGTTTGGAATTAAGCATTTTTAGTGGAAGCTCTTCCCTACTGGATTACCAACTTAATAATTTTAACAAGGCGTGAGACTAAAATAATCGATTCTTGAGAAGTATTTACTTTTTTTATTTGGCAACTTGTTCACGTAATCTATTTAATCTAAAAAAATCAATCTCCTCATTTAGCAACTTGTACATAATTTTTTTATATTTTAGGTAATGTGATTTGTAAGCGAGAGTGATATTTGGCAATCTGAAAAGTAAGTCATTATATGGCAAGTAGTTCTGATGGCAATGTGTAATTTTTTCCTGGGAATACATATGGGCAATTCCCAGGCGACGGACGCGACATTCGTACACTTTTATTTGAGAAAAAAAAAAACAAGAAAGGAATGGAAATATCTAATATATACAATTCGTTGTAGTATATTTAAGAAAATTTTTTGGCGATATCAATAATATAGTAAAAAGATATAATCAAATGTCAGAGAGAAACGGACGCGACAAAAATAGAAGTTATTTTTGAGCATTTATAGAAATATACATAATTCAGCGAAATTGTATGAAGAATTTTTTTTGTGAATGTGGAAATGAAGGTGAAAGAATATCGTTTATGTAAAGATTTATGAAATTTGAAAATTTTGATTTAATTTTTTTTTAATGGTTAAAGTACTAATACGGACGCGACAAGGCGGACGCGACATTTAATTTTCCTAATAGAACTAAACGCAGTAACTTTGCTAATATTGATTGAACTTTAATTGAAAAGTAATTAAATAAGAACAAATGCTTATTTAATGCTGAAAAGAAAATAATAAAAATTGATTTTATGCGACGTATGCAACATTAAGGTAATATAAGTGGAAGCAAACTCATACAACTTCCCTTATTAGAACTCCATTCTCCTTCTTTTCTGCTAATGTGTAGGTTGTTGTTAGTAGAAAATTCGCAAATAACAAAAAAAGAAAAATAATACAAATTACTTTAAGTAATCGCTAAAAAAAAAGGCTCAGGAAAGAAAATATTTATTTTAAAAGTCGCATATTTCAATCAAAAAATTTCAAAAATTCAAAATGCTTTTACATTTGAAAAGTATAGACCTACATATGTGCTTTATTATTTAAAACAAGACAAACAAACATTTTTGAGCAAAAAAAAAATTTTTTTTGGTTGCCCTTTTTCTGGAATTACCCATACGTATAATATCTGCTGTGAACGAAGCGTACAAAATTTCGTATGAATGTGTGTATGTATGTATTTTTAACCGATGTTAACAATTCGTGTCTATTTTTTTTAGGTGTGTATCTTCATAACTCAGTACATTTTGGACCGATTGTAAAATTTTTTTCGTTTTCTGAGAGGGTATAGATTTTTATTGGTCCCATTGCAAAAAAAAGGGGACACGCCCACCATTTTTTTATATCATTTTATGATATTCTACTTATTTGATAGTTGCGAAATCTATAGAACACCATTGTTTCTTGTAATTAAACAATTTGAAAGTTGAAAAAATGGGCGGGGTTACGCTCATTAAAATTTATTATAGTATTTTACGCAGTTCTACTTGACCGATTTTTACGAAACTTGCCACACACCTTGACCTCTAAAATAGACGCAATCCTTCATTTTAAAAATGGGCGGAATCACGCCAACTAAAATTTAATATTTTATTTTAAGTGGTTCTACTTTACCGATTTTTGCGCCCTGAGCTCTGAAAACCACACAATCTTGGACTTAAAAAATGGGCGAAGGCACGCCCCTTAAAATTTAATTTTACATTTCACGTACTTCTTATCTTCTTCTATCAGATCTATGCATTGAAGTCGGTTTTTTTTGGCAGAAAGAATTATTATTATTTTAAATACACGGCCAGGTTCTACATTTTACTATAATATGAAAATGTAAACGTTTTTAGTTCCGCCAAGACGATATTACTGTGTTGTAGAAAAGTAATGAAATTTTTTTTCCATGACGATTTCATTCACAGTTTATTTCGAATAAATAATTCAAGCAACATGGAAAAAAACCATATTATGATAGAAACACAATTGGGACGAACGGCGAACTTCGCATAGTTCGACGAACTTGCTTTTATGATATTCGTTGCTCAAATTCGTCTTTTGGGCGTGTGCCAAACGGTAGCAAAGTACTATGGTGAAAAAATATTTGCGTGTGGGTAAAAAATTTCATTTTTCTGCTATGCCAAATGATATCTTTTTTGACAATGTAAAATTTTGACAAACTCGCTTTAGCATAGAAAGAAGCTGATGCTGCGGCGGCGAAGCAAAAAATTTTACAACAAGCCGCCGACTACCAT
Source organism: Tachina grossa (assembly GCA_949987645.1). Taxonomy (NCBI): domain Eukaryota; kingdom Metazoa; phylum Arthropoda; class Insecta; order Diptera; family Tachinidae; genus Tachina; species Tachina grossa. Next base: position 114,287,250 of record OX465278.1, read on the forward strand.
AAATTTTTTTAAAAGAAAATTTTTATATAAAACAATATTCTTGCAGCAAAAAATTATATAATAGTTATTATATAAATGATGCAAAATTTTTCACAAATTAAAATAAGCAATGCATTTTTCACAGTCTAACTACATTTAAGAGACGTAAGAATGTATGCAAAAAGCGACGGCTCGAAGCGACGGCGGTGCCATCGACTTTTATGGTACTATGCTTCTTAATTGCTGCTTGTCAAAAATTCTACTAGCCCCCAGGGCTAGTGAAATTTTATTCACCTCAGAAGTGTCAAAAATTTACTTACAGCAGTACTTTGTTAGCGTTTGGCACAGGTTCTTTGAAACACAATTAAATTTGACGATCTATCTGTGTTGCTATAGATATTTTTGTGTCCCATAGGTACCAAATTACGCAAATACGAGTATTCACTATGGCAACAATCACTTGCATATACATATATATTCACAAAAAAAAATTATGATTATGTACTTCTAATAAAAATATATGCAAAAATATATACATATGTTTCAAGTCTTGAACTTGATTAAAAGTCGAATAAATCACATATCGAGAAAATGTTGAAAATTCGCTCTATTGAAAAGAAGCCCTAATCTAAAATTGATTAAACTCGCTAAATTTGTAACTCGGGAGAAAGCGCAAAACATTATGAATATTCGCTAAAGCTTGCAAAAATTTTAAATTTTAAGTTCTTAAAAACGTTGCAAAAATTACATCTTTTGCAAAAGTAGCAGAAATTTGCGAAAAATTGCAATATTTTAAACAAAATATAATTTTTATTAAAAATATCGAAAACTCTAAAACTTCCCTAAAAAAAATCGCTAAATATGCAAAAACTTAATACGAGTAATAGCGGCATAATCACAAAGACTAACTAATATTGTTTAAAATTCGCGAAATATTTGCAAAAATTCACTTTCATTGCGAACAATGCAAAAATTCCCGGGATTCATTAGAAATCGCCAAAACTGCTAGAAATAAAATAAACTCGGAAAAAGCGCGAAAATCGCAAGTTCGCGATTTATTATTTACAAACGTAGTGAAGAAATCACTTACAGAAGCCTCCTCTTATTCCGAATTTTTGTTCTTGCCCATTTTAAACGCAAATAAAATCGTTAAAAAAAGAATTGTATTTGTTTGCTTACATTTTCGTATTTTTGCAATAAATTATTTTTTATTTATTTAATTTTTACTAAAAAGTATTTTCTTTCACAATGTTGTTTGCTGCCGAATTCAAATTACTTTTTTTTTGTAGTGAATTTGGATTGCAAAAGCATTCAATTTCGTTTGAAACAAACTGAAAATTAAATTATACTTTTTAAATCACTTTTACGAAATTGAGAATATAAACCAAGTGAAAATTTCACTTTCATTTCATTTTACGAATGTAGAACCTAGGCGATAGAAATACTGATTATTTCTAAATATAAATATTATATTTATGTTTATTATAAAAGGTCCGCCAGATAACTTTTTTTTTTTTTGAAAATGCTATAAAAAAAGCCGAGTGTAGCTTCGGCTGTGTGGCACGTAGTGCCGTCCTGTTGAAACCAAATGTTGCCAATATCCTCCTCTTCAATTTTTGCGAACAAAAATTCGTTCAACATGGCCCGATAACGATCCCCATTGACTGTAACGGCCACTCCTTGCTCATTTTCGAAAAAAAATGGCCCAATTATGCCTCTGGACCAAAATCCGCACCAAACAGTGACTCGTTTTGGGTGCGTCGGCTTTTCAATGTATGCATGCGGGTTTTCTGTGCCCCAAATGCGACAATTTTGCTTGTTTACATACCCGCCAAGATCAAAATGAGCTTCATCTGAAAAGATGATTTTTTTTTTTGGCAAAACCGGCATCTTCTGTAAGTCGATCGCAGGCCCCCTTAGCGAAGCGAATACACAACCATATTCGTTCAGCGAAAGGATAAAACTAATTATCTGTCAAATCAGACATGAGCTAAGTGTTAACATTCACGAAATAAGCACTAGTTGAAAAAAACCGTTAGATGGCGGACCCTTTATATATACATGATATACATATGTATATGTACATAATATCGTTACCTTAATATAGAAAGGCCCTAAGCAATTATTTTTATAAAATCGAGATTTTTGCATTTTTCGATAGAACATCTATCTATTCTATCGAAATATACAAAAATCTCGATTTCAAAAAAAAAATAATAATAAGTTAAGCCCTTTCTAAATTAAGGTAGCGATTTACATATGTACATGTGTATATATTTATTTAATTATAATATTAATTGACTTCAAATTGATTGAAAAATAAGTAGTTAGTAGTCAATTTAAAAGTCATGCAGAGATGGCCTATGACATTCCTATGTTAAAATAGTGAGTCGGCGACAAGGAAAAAAGTCATTTAATCAACTAGATGTGGTTATTAAAAAACCAAGTTGAAGTTCCTTATAAATGGATTTGAGTTCCTATAGGGTAAAGCACAATATTTTTATATAAAAGGAGGCTAAAGTTTTGAAAATGTTATCAGTAACTATTAAAAGTAAATTTTGATAAATACATACGTGAAATTTTATTAGAATGACAACTAGGATATACCTTATACTTTTAATAACTTATTTGGCTGTTAATGAGGTCGTATCTGAAGTTGAAACTTTCGTTAAAAAACTTTCAATGAAATATTTGGGAGGTAAAGTAGCTAATGTAATTTTTTTTTATTTTAACTTTATTTTATTGTGTTTCCTGTGGAAAATAAAAAATAAGATTGATTTGTGATTGCTTTCTTATAGATACTAAATTTCTTTTTCTTTAAAGATCGTGTGAGCTGTAGTGACCTTTGGTGTTCCACGGGTACTAAGGCCTGTGAGATAGAAATTAAAAACGATGCTAAAAATCGAATGAAACTTTTACATAAAGTCTCGTGCATAGGTGAAGATATCACCTTTAAACAAAATCTGTTTTTGAAGAAACCCCTACAAATAAATATTCAATTAAGAAGTGATTTGAAAAAGACGACTGTTAAACCTGATTATATCGCCACGAGTTTGGAAATGATAGGTCTAATAACACCATCAAGACTGGATGAAGAAAGAGAAAAGATTATTAAAGTATACAAAATGTAAGAAAATGTATTTTAAAACTGCTAATCCAGAGCATAAGTACTTATGTACATATTTCTGTAAGAAACTAATAACTAAATTTTTAAATATAAAAGTCCTGATCCATTAAAACTATTTTTGATTAATAAAAAAAATTTCGATAAAAATTTAATTTAATTTAAATTCAAGCATCGCTTTAATTCATTAATTGGGATAACTTGGACTTTATAAAATTTTAATTAGAGTTCTTTTAATAAAATTTTAAATTTTGAAACGTAAAGGAAATAATGTCGATTTATTTAAGTGATTTTTATGCACACAGAAAACTTTCAACCTAAAATCTACGCAAACAAGGGTAATTTAATCTTCTTCGGCAATGATTTTGTTTCATATGTGTTTCATGTTAATCTAACATGATTTAGTGTAATTTTCAAAGAAATTTTTTTACATGAAATACTGAAGTATATTTATTTGACATAATATCTTTATTTAATTTCAAAAATTGGCTTGTTTTTATGGTTAAGCAATTGTCTATATGCATTTCATTCCCGCTTTTGGAACTCGTCAGTAGCCTTCAACCCAAAAAATTTTTGAATTTAGCTAACAAACTCCGTATGTTTATAATAAGACTCTTAACACTATATTGAGAATCACAATATACAAACATAATAAGTTTGAAACCCGCAAACAAAAATCTTTACAAAACAAGCATCTTAATTCAACTGTGCATCTATTTTATTTTCCACCACCTTTTTACCATTAGCTGCCACATTGGGCAACAATAAAAAAAAAATTAAATAAAGACATTATGTCAAATAAATATACTTCAGTATTTCATGTATGAAAATACATATTTTCTTTTTCTTTTTGCTTTTTAAATACTTTTATTGTTGCCCAATGTGGCAAACTTATTATGTTTGTATATTGTGATTCTTACTATAAACATACGGAGTTTGTTAACTGAATTCAAAAATTTTTTGGGTTGAAGTCTACTGACGAGTTCCACAAGTGGGAAGGAAATGCATATAGACAATTGCTTAACCATAAAAACAAGCCAATTTTTGAAAAGAAAATTTTTTTAACTTGAAATAACTTTATTTCACGTTGACCTAACATTTGCGTACTGTTAAAATCAAAATGAAGAATCTTGTCGCATCAAAATTATTTCAAGTTGGAACAATGTGAATTCGACACTGAAATAACACGAATAACCATGTTGAATAAAAAGTTATTTCAAGTTAAAACAACATGAATTTAATTTAGTGTATCATTTTATTTTATTAATTATTTAACTTACTTAAGAAGATGGATGTACCATGGAGCCGATGTTATTAACCGTAAAATTTTGTTTTGCCTTCGTTGGATTCTCTCTACATTGGAAGCTGAAGCAGTGCCCCATAACTGAATTCCGTAGCGCCATATTGGCTTCAAAAGCGACTTGTATAATAAAAGTTTGCAGTCTAGGCTGAGTGTTGAGTTTCTGCAAATCAACCAATATATTTGAGTTAACTTAAGTTTCATCTGAGTTAACTTAGAGTCAATGTGGTGTTTCCATGTAAGTCTTCGATCAAGGTGTATACCAAGATATTTCACATGTGAATGTTGAGGAACAACTTGATTGTTAATCCGAATGGGGGAGCAAGTATCTCTTCTTAGGGTGAACGTTATATGGACACACTTTTGTTCATTGACTTTAATTCTCCATAAGTTTAACCAAAGCTCCATCTGGCTAATGTGTTCCTGGAGTTTGCGGGATGCCTCATCAGGGTTTTCGTGCATACTAAGGCAGGCTGTATCGTCGGCAAATGTGGAATTATGGATACTACTGCTCACAGGCATATCACAAGTATAAATCAAATATAAAACTGGTCCCAGTATACTCCCCTGTGGCACACCAGATGAAAAAGCTTCAGGCCTACTCGTAAAGTCTGCTTCCACAACAGTGAACTTACGGGAAATAATGTAACTTTCCAAAAGATTTAAAATGTTTATTGGTAAGTAAGTCTTCAATTTTAAAATTAGGCCTTCATTCCACACTTTATCAAATGCCTGGGAAACGTCAATAAAGAGCGCAGAACAATACTTTTTTTCCTCAAAAGTTCTTCTTATAAATTGAACCAATCTGTGAGTTTGTTCAATGGTGCTATGCTGACTTCTAAAACCAAATTGATGGTCTGGTATGCACCCACTACTAATTAGAATTGGGGACAATTTTTTTTGAGCAGTTTTTCGAAAAGCTTTAACATAGTTGATAGTAGACCTATATGACTCAGCCTTGGTTAGATCTTTGCCCGGCCAAAGGCCCTGTGTGACATATTCGTAAAAGCTAAGCTGATGCTGAGGTGTAATTTACTCCGAACCTAGAATATCTTCTAAGCCTCTGTAATTTTGGGACTCTGCCCCAGCCGATGTCAAAGATTGACATTCTGCTTTCAAGTCAAAGGTGTCGTCGACGAGGCGACCTTGGCAAGCTTCCAGCTGTGTGGATAATACTCCAGTCGTAAAATGGCATTAAAAATGAATAACAGGATTCTCATTGCAATACGAGGTAACATTGATAAATAAAAGAACGATTTTAATGCAACAACAACAATAATAATAAAACAATTAATGTTTTGCTTTCACTTACATATACTATCTTCTAATAAAATTTACATTTAAGTTTTAATAATGTTATTTTACGCGACATGACAACATACAACATAAAATACATAATTTAAAAATAATTGCAAAAATCATCAGCCCTGGTTGTGAGGCATACAGACAAAATTTCACTAATATTATTATAATGCTGGCGATACATTTTTAACGTGAACACTACGCTTTAGATATAATTTCTAATCTTTGCTTGAAAAGTTAACAAATTGGAACCTGACAGTTCATTGTTATTTCTTTATCATATGAATGAAATGTTGCATTAATAGAATGATAAGTTTCATTTGCTGAATGAAATTGCTCTCTTTCCGCATTTGTTAATTTTTAGGGTTCCAAATACCCAGGTGAAAAGGAACCCTGTCCGTCTGAGGCGGTTTTCTCCAGAACCGTAAGAGCTACGGAACTGAATTTTGGACAGAGCATGAAGAACAACAAATACATGAGGGTTAGAAATTAACGGGTGTTTCAAAACGAGCAACGAAAGATGTTAAAGTCCAATGTAATAGACATACAATTATATAGAGACACATGAAATTTGTAAAGTTAGTGTATTTTTATACAGACCAGAACAATTAACATTTAAATTAAAAAAATTAAAATAAAAGGGTGTTCTATCAGTCAATGTAATTTTGACAACTTGCTGTATCTTGGAAACCTTAAGAGGCAAACTCTTGAAATTTTAGAAATCGCAAAACTAAAAAACCCCAAAATTATAAAATCGCTAAAAACGATAAAAATCGCAAAAACCGAAAAAATCGACAAATTAAAAAAAAATCGCCAAAATTAAATAAATCGCCAATATGAAAAAAGACGTTAAAAACGAAAGAACTGGCAAATCGAGAAAAAAAAGCGTCAAAAAATAAAAAAAAATCGCCTAAACTACAAAAACACCGTATTAAAAAACGCCCAAAACTGAAAAAATCTCAAAATCGGTAAAATGCGAAATTTAAAGATCGTATAGTATTATATATCTAGTGTCCGTACGGAACCATTCGCACTTTATTGAATTTACTAGACGTTTATGGAACGATATGTTTTGTCCCCCAAACAATAACAAGATTTTTATCAACACATATGTAAATAATAGAGCACTGCACTGAATACTAAAGGAATGTTCATGAGTAATCTGTAGTTCGATTCACTAACTTATTTTAGCGATAATCGTATCGTTTAGAAACAATAACATCAAAATTACCGACTTTTCTATGCAGTAACACAAGTGTTGTTGTTAACTAAACGACGATAACTTTTGTGGTGTTATTGAATCGACAACAGTCAGCTGTTCAGTTAAAGCACATGCTCTTTTAGCAGAACTCAATTAATTATTTTACAGCAGTGTATAACACACATATATAAACTTTTAGCTATAAATAACAATATTGCTATTGCTATTGCTATTGCTAA